>JAOYMU010000302.1:30819113-30831544 GCA_025802295.1 Psammodynastes pulverulentus | reverse complement strand
CCTTTCGCCGAGGTGGCGCTCAAATAGAGGTGGCGTTCAAATAGAGGTGGCGTTCAAATAGAGGTTTTACGGTATTCCTCATAACTCTAAACGAAAATTCTTATGAAGGAAAGTGTATCATTTTCTTTCTGAATCTTTGCCAATTTTATCATTTTGAATCAATAGCAATTTTAATCATCTTCAGTGTAAAATAATATGTTCAATCCCACGTTTTTGGATATTAAATTTATTGGTGTGTAAGATAATACTGTATCTGATCCCCCTTTTTGCTCAAATGAGTGAATGCAAAAGGTAGTAGATATCTTTGATAGGGTTGATAGTTCAAATTGATTTTACATCTCTAGGGTCAATGCCGTTTGATTTGTCACCTGAAATTCTGTTATTTCTCCTCTACTCCAGCATTTTTGATGTGATATTTTAATTTAATAAGCAAAGCTGTTTATTCTGACTTACATTTAGATTCCGTGCAATCTCATTGTGGTGCTTATATTTCCCAGGCATGCATTTTTAGCGATAAACAAGATTGGCTGCAATTTTGGGGGTTTACTTTTAAAATTAAATCTTAGCAAGTTCCAATAGGGTTCAACCGTAAAACTAACCTTTTTCAAAATTAAGAACAAAGAAAGCAAGTGTACAATTGTCTTGATTATTCTGTACTACATAAAGCATCCATGATTCCCAGTGGTGATCAATTCTTCACTATAAAAGCTCTGATGACTTTTTAACTTAAGATATTCCTATAGGTTCCAATTACGCCTTTCCTCTAGTGCAAAAGCAATTAATAGTCTAGAGATTAAAAAATGGTGGTACCTGGCAGTCATATTGAGCACCTAATATAAACTCAAAATATGTATCGCCAGGTTACCTTGATAACATCTTGACTGATTTCAAGAAATCAGTATTATGTAAGGATATAAAAATAGTGCTAAGATTGTCAATAGTGCTAACTTGACATGTTTTGGACAATGTCAGAATTATAAGGAGGGGTAGGATGAAATATTTCCTGCCTATGTTTGTTTCTACACATTTCCCATGATACCTCAAGTATTCTATAATCCTTAACTTCAATCCTTTGGGTATTGAAATTGAAACGTTGACTTACAACCATAATTGGTACCAGAATTTCCGTTGTTAAGCAAGGCAGTTGTTAAATGTGCCATGTTTGATTTTATGATTTTATTTTGATCATGTGACTAGAAGATAACCAGACTGAGCCTGACAGAAGAGTCAAACGCATTATCAGTCTCAAGTCTTTTCATGCCTACAAGAGATCTAAGTTCAGCCCACCTTAAATTACATTGCCTCTTATCTACTGCCAATTTGCTTTGACTGTTAGTAATTCAGATTCTTGTAGAGAGCTTAAGTTTGCCATAAACCTTTATATTCATTTGAACTGTCTGGATTTCCTGATTTCTTGTGCTTAACAATGACTTTGGGGATGCCGTGACAGTCGTAAGGCTGGTTGTAAATCCCTTTTCTTACTGCCGTTGTAACTTCAAATGGCCACTAAGTGAATGATTGTACATTGAGGATTACCTATATAGTTCAGCCACATCTGGAACCCGAAAGTTCTGACCATTTGAGTGAGCTGTAATCTGAACTGAGCCATTTAGTGCCATACATTATGGCACGTTGGGCAGAATCCTTACGCTTTTGTTTTTTCCAACAAGTTGTTTTGAGATTTAGTAATCTCAAATTTGTCTTACATTTTTTTCACAATTTAATTATATGATTTATAAGTACTATTTTGCTTCAAACACCATTTTTAAAATAATACTACTATAAAATAGCAATTCTTTAAAATGCTCCAATTGTTTTGCTGCAATGGTAGGAACTTGGATTAGATAATTAATGGCAGATTTCCATGTGGATTTCTTTGGAACATTCAGTTTATGGAATAGCGTAATTAGCACATAAATATTATGTAGCCATGTGGCCCTGAATCAGTGAACAGAAAAATGTGATGCACTGACAGTTTATATTGGAATTTTGATATCATTTGAGGGACATTCTCATAAAAGGTATGATGAATCATAACAGCTGCTTAGAGATGTCAGGAATCATAAGATTGCTCCTTTATTTTCCTTCTGCCTTTATCAAACCTTCCATATTTGTTGATGTTGATCTCCTGTCTTCAATATCACATTGTATCATTAGAATCTTAAAATAAAAATATATTGAGCAGATATTATCAACAAAACAAAGCAGAGATCCTAAATTATAAACATCCACTCCAGGCTTGGGATGAAAATCAGGTTCTCTGGAAACATGATTGGATGATCCATGATGCGTGGGTGTTAACTCTTGTCTTGCTCCTCTTGACCGGGTTACTAAATCTTTAGCCCTGCCCCCTCCAACGGCCGCTTGGGACTTCTTGCCAGATTTTTAACTCGGTCTTGCCGACAGGACCTATTTGGGTTACCCTCTGAAGAAGATCTAGTTGTTTGGAGTTTTTTGGCCAGCATTTCTCTCAGGATTGAAGCTCCATTCCAGGCTGGGCTGGCTGAGGTTTTTCGGAAATCTGAGCCTTTTTCGGCTCCTAAATAGCCCAGCAGGGAGCCATCGCTAGGGTTTCTATCCCTATGACATGCACTTTGTTTCCGCCCGACTCAGCAGCTATTCAGCGTCTCCGAACGTCCTCGCTCATGGCTAAATGCCCTGCGATTACCTTGTGAGCTCCCTAGACACCACTGCTTAATCGTGAGTTATAATGGGCTGCTGGAGGAGTGCGCTGCGGCGCCCGACATTTTGATCGCATATTGAGATAAGGATCGGATCTTTGGGTGGCCATTTTGAATGGCGGTTTCTTTTGGCGCGAAATGGCTCCGTTGGATCTGTGTGAGTTTTTACAAGCTTGGGAGGCAGAGAATGCTGGCAAGGTTCTTTCTGGAGTCTATTGAGCTTAATTCTAACTATGAGGGAGGCTATTCTCCCTGTGCGAGCCGAAACTAGTGCAACTGCAGTAGCAGCCTTGCAAGAGACCAGGGGAGCAGGATCTAAGGCCTCCTTTAAAGCAACGAAGAAGATCAGAGACAAGGCCAAGGGCACTAAGACTCGAGCAATGTCCTCGGCTGAGGATAAAGATGCCAAGAGACGCCATAAGGCCTTAGAAAGACAATTTTCTAGAGCAAATAAGCAATCCCAGGTGCAGGTTTCCGTGACTCCCCCTCTTTCTATGGGCAGTCCTCCTCAAGTTTCCTTGCTGGAAGAGGATTATCAGATGCAACTGTCCCCATAAGCGGGTTGTTCTGCATCAATAATATGTCCTGCTTCAGGTGGAGGGGGCCAAGGCTTTCCCACAGATATCCCGGAGCAGGGGGGGGGAGGTTTATTGTCCTTCCACTGGCTCAGCAGAAGTTGCCCAATTGACTGCACCTGAATTGCCTAGTAATATTGAAGACATCATTTCAGAGGCAATTTCCAGGGGGATTGCTGCAGGATTGCAGCAGAGGGCCCTTTCCAGAGGGCAGGAGGATGGTTCCCTGCCACAGCCACATCGTAGAAGGGAGGATTATAATCACCCTCAAGATTACTGGGCTTCATCCTCCTCCAGGGCCTCTTCCCGGGGGGAGTCCCCACTTCCCCACTCCCAATCCAGGGAGTATGAGTTTGGAGAACAAGACTTGTCAGATGAGGAGGGGGTGATGCCCGAGGCCCCAGCTTTCGTGGGTCTCTTTAAGCCTAGTCTTTTTAGGCCCTTGTTGGCCAAGGCCAAGAGAATTGCCCAGATCTCAGGGGACCCTGAAGCTAAGGCAGTGGAAGCTCCCCAGGAAATAGGAGGTGGCCTCTTTTCTGAGCCGGTCCCGGACCAAGAGGTTGTGCCGGCGCCTAAATTATTTGCAGATGTAGCTCAGAGACAATGGGCTCAGCCGGGCGCTTCCTTTGTCCCGGGCAATTCAGATAAGCGGTTCTATAATATTGGACCATCGCTTGCTACTGCAATTGACGTCCCAGTGGTAGATTCCCCAATTGTAGCTCTAGCATCCACATCTCCCCTCTCGGTAGAGGTGGCGGATGGGTTAAGGGCTGAGGATAGGAAGGCCGAGATGACCTTTAGGAGGGCGTATCAGGCTTCGGCCTGGGCCATCTGAGCGGCTGCTTCAGCCTCCTTTTTTAATAGGTCTTCCCTCCGTTGGCTTAGACAGTTACAGCAGCCGGCCAATCCTGCTGATTCCTGCTTGCACCAGGACCTTAATAAACTGGTGGCTGCTGCGGAGTTTTCGGCGGATGCGACTCTGAACACCTTAAAGTTTGCCTCTAGGGCAATGGCGTTCTCTGTCACTGGCAGGCGCCTTATGTGGCTACGCCACTGGCAGGTGGACATGAAGGCCAAGTGGAGGTTGGCCTCAGCTCCCTATCAGGGTTCTTGTCTCTTTGGGGAGGCGCTTGACCCCATACTGGTGGAAGGAAAGGATGGCAGGAAGTCATTGCCTTTGGGGTCTGGGAGGCCGGACCGGCGTCCGAACCAATTTTCCCGACAGCAATACCCTAGGCCAGGGGCATCCAGTCCCTCCTATTCTTGGGGGCATCGTTCTCCCTTTAGGGGGTATGATCGTTCCTGGGATAGACCTTTCCCTTCCGAGAGATCTAAGCAGCAGTTCCCTTCCCAGTGGCTCTTTCGTAGAGGAGGAGGCCGCCCATACCGCAGATCCCGCTGACTCATTGAGAGATCCTCCCATCGGGGGGCGCTTGGCCCTATTCGCAGACCGATGGGAGAGCATTACGTCGGACGCGTGGGTTTTACGAACGGTAAGATTCGGCCTGTCGCTGGAATTTCTCTCCACTCCTCCGAGCCGGTTACTTTGCTGCCCCATGCCCAGGTGTCCAGAAAAGATGCAGATTCTGGACCTTGCTATTCGGCATCTGCTCAAGATTCGGGCAATAGAGCAGGTGCCCCGGGAGCAGCGGGGCCAAGGATTTTATTCGATTCTATTTGTGGTCCTAAAGAGCTCGGGCGATTAGAGACCTATCCTCGACCTGAAAAATTTCAATTCCCACGTGCTGTACCGACGCTTCAAAATGCACTCCCTCCGTACCATCCTGGAGGGAGTCCGTGCAGGCGACCTCCTCTCCTCCTTAGATCTCACAGAAGCCTATTTACATGTCCTAATTCATCCCGACCACAGGAGGTTCCTTCGTTTTTGTTATCTAGGAAGGCACTTCCAATACAGGGCTCTCCCATTTGGGCTTGCTTCGGCCTCGAGGGTTTTCACAAAGCTGATGGCTGTGCTAATAGCTCACTTTCAGGCCATTCCGATTAGAGTGCAGGCCTACTTGGACGATGTGTTAATCCAGTCTGCTTCCCTTCCCAAAGCGCGGGAGGAATTGCAGCTTGTGATTCAGTTCCTACAGGACAATGGCTTCTCGGTGAACCTCGCCAAGAGTCATCTCCGGCCTGCGACCCGCATTCAACACCTGGGGGCAATAATAGACACCGAGCAAGGGAGAGTGTTTCTATCCCAGGAGCGCAGCGAGAGCATCAGAGACATGGTAAGATCCATCTGAAAGAACAAGGCGGCTTCCCTGGACAGTCTAACTTGCCTGTTGGGGAAGATGATATCCTGTCTGTCGATTGTGCCCTGGGCCAGGCTCCACGCTCGTCCCCTCCTATGGTTCCTGCTGCCTTTTCAGCGCCAGGGCACAAGCACCTTGAACCAGAGGGTCCACGTCCCGGAAGGGGTTCTTCGCTCCCTTCAGTGGTGGGTTTCTCCAGCCATGTCGAAGGGGTGCCTGTTCAGGGAACCCAGCCGGGTCGTGATCACCTCGAATTCCAGTCTCTTCGGGTGGGGTGCTCACCTTCTCGATCAGGTCGCCCAGGGGCGCTGGTCTCCGGCAGACCTCGACCACAATATCAATTGGCTGGAGCTCAGAGCGGTCCATCTGGCTCTTTTGCACTTCCAGTCTCACATTGTGGGTCATCACGTATTGATCATGACAGACAACGTGGCCACGAAGGCACATATCAATCATCAGGGGGGCACAAGATCCCGGGGGTTGTTTCTCGAGGCTCAGCAATTGGGCCTGTGGGCGGAGGCGCACCTCCTCTCGATCAGGGCGGAACACATATCGGGCACGGCCAACATGAAGGCGGACTGGCTCAGCCGGACGACGATTGACAACGGCGAGTGGCGTCTCAACCCGTCCCTGTTTCAGGAACTATCCCGGAGGTTCAGAGGGCCCCTCGTAGACCTGTTCGCTTTGCCTCAAAACACTCAACTACCGAGGTTTTTCAGCAGATTTGAGGCAACGGGAGCCAAGGGGATCGATGCTCTTCGTTCGCCATGGCCACACGGCCTCCTATACACATTTCCCCCTCTGCCACTCATTCCCGCTGTGATTCGGAAGCTACTTCAGGAACAGGCGGACCTGCTGCTTCTGGCCCCGCACTGGCTGAGAAGACTCTGGTTTGCAGACCTGGTCGAGTTGTCGGTGGCCCGCCCTTGGCGTCTACCCTTGGACAGGCTCTCTCTCAGTCAGGGGACCCTTCTGCATCCAGACCCTCAATGGCTCCAGTTAACCGCCTGGAGATTGAGCGGGCGTTTTTGATCAGGTCCAGATGTTCTGAGGGGGTCATACACACTATCGAGGCGGCTAGACGCCCGTCAACGACTAGGATTTATGACTCCACCTGGCGGATTTTTGCCTCCTGGTGTCAGATGGAGGGGTTAGATCCGGTGAGGGTGTCAGTTCCCCAGATTTTGGAGTTTCTTCAGGCAGGCTTAGTTAAGGGTCTTTCAGCTAATACCTTGAGAAGACAGGTGGCAGGCCTCGCTTCAGTGTGGGGACTAGGGAAGACGAGGTCTCTATCGTCTCACCCGTTGATATGGAGCTTCCTTAAAGGGGCTACCAACATTCGACCCCCCACGGTACATAGGTACCTGTTCTGGGATCTGTCTAAGGTCCTCCAATCGCTCACCAGACTGCCTTTTGAGCCGTTGTGCTCGACCTCCTTATGTTTGCTCTCCTTTAAGGTGGCATTTCTCGTTGCTGTTACCTCGGCACGTCGCATCTCTAAACTGGCAGCCCTGTTGGTCCGTAAGGATCTGTGAATTTTTCACTCTGACAGGGTGGTGCTTCGATTGGACCCTACCTTTGTCCCAAAGGTGAATTCCCTGTTCCACTGCGGCCAGGAGGTGATTCTTCCAGATTTCTGTCCGGCCCCTACCCATCCTAGGGAGAAACAGTGGCATCTCTTGGATGTCCGGAGGGCCCTCCATATCTATATTAATCGAACGGCACGGTTCAGACGATCAGAGACCCGGTTTGTCTCCTATTTCCCTTCCTCTATGGGAAATAGGGTTTCCTCTTCCACGGTGGGGAGGTGGATCAAAGCCTGTATTAACAAAGCCTATGAGTCTCAATCCTTACCTGTTCTGAATTCTGTCACTGCCCACTCCACTCGTAGCGCAGCCACTTCTGCAGCTTGGGCCACTCAAGTACCCATAGAGGAGGTCTGTAGGGCGGCTACCTGGGCCACTCCTTCACCCTTCATTAAACATTATAAGATTGACTCCTTTGCTTCCGCTGAAGCGGCCTTTGGGAGGAGGGTACTTGAGGGGGTT
The DNA here is from genome assembly GCA_025802295.1 of Psammodynastes pulverulentus. NCBI lineage: Eukaryota > Metazoa > Chordata > Lepidosauria > Squamata > Psammodynastidae > Psammodynastes > Psammodynastes pulverulentus. The sequence continues at coordinate 30,823,982 of JAOYMU010000302.1, read as the reverse complement.
CTGGAGTTTGACGACCAGACCAGGCATCATCCTGCCCTCGAGGACGTTCCGCTTTGGTATGTCCCACGCATCATGGATCATCCAATCATGTTTCCAGAGAAGGAACGTTGTACTCACCTGAATGTTCTTCTAGGAAACGATGATTGGATGATCCATTCCCTCCCTAGACAGTCTGGTCTTTGTCGCATGGGGGGAGGACAGGACCCCTTCTCTTAACCTTTAGTTCCATAGTAGGCGGCGTCTCATTAAAAAACTGGCAAGAAGTCCCAAGCGGCCCTTGGAGGGGGCAGGGCTAAAGATTTAGTAACCCGGTCAAGAGGAACAAGACAAGAGTTAACACCCACGCATCATGGATCATCCAATCATTGTTTCCTAGAAGAACGTTCAGGTGAGTACAACGTTCCTTTTAGGAAAGTTGGTCTATGAGAAGATATACTATTTAAATATTTATTAAGTGGTTCATCTTGTGATGAAGTTAATAATAGTCTTGCATAGGCAATTTTAAAAACTGAAATACAATATTTCCTTATTTAACTTGAATTCATACAATGGAGGTGTCCATATGACCTTATGCATATTGGACATCCCTTATGGAGAAGTACGAGTCAAGCACCATCTAATTTGGAAAAGAAATCCAGTTTTTTTTAAATAAAAATATTTTCAACATCTTCTTCTAAAGCTTCCTGTCTTGATGGAGATATGTAGGAATCATTACTTAGGAAAAGGGGGTGAAACATCTTTTTTTTAGTTCAGAACAATGAGATAACATTCAGAAGCAGCCCTGAGTCACTGGGCATAAAACATGCTGAAAACAGCACAATTAGACGTCTAACATTTGATTGATGATGTGCAAGCAGGTTATTTTTAACTCATGGAGTCCCCATTGACATATTTTTCCAGCTCTTTGCATAATATGTGCAAAGAAGGATACTTTGAACCATTTTTTTCCTTGAAGGAGAACCTCTGGGTTGAGTTGTTGGATGATCCATTGGTTTGTTTTCTTGGCTGTCCAAGGTATTGTCAGGAGTCTTCTGCATCACCAAAGGACCAATATCCTTCATATCCTTTTTCTTTAAATTCTGCAACTTTTGCTGCCCTACAATATCACAAGGAATACCATAGCTTGCACAATTCTGATCTTTGTAGGGATAAGTACATTACAGCATTTACCAAGGCCTTCATGACTGTTCTACCAAGTGATAGAAGACTCTGGCATAATTTTTGACTGCTTCTTTCTTTACTGTTGAAGGTTGATCCTACAAGGCAGAAACTATTCCCTATTTCAATATATTCATTTCCAGTTCTAAGACTGGTTGTTCTACTTGTCATTAGTTTGGCTTTTTGTGTATTTAATATTAGTCATATTTTTCACTCTACTATGATTTTAAAAAAAATATTAGTAATATTAATATTTTATTTAATATTTTAGTATTAATACTTTTAAGATTAGGACTTGCAGATCCTTTGAATTTTCAGGTAGCAGGGCGGCAGCATCAGCACAACACAGGATATTGATGTTTCTTCCTCCAATTTTAAAACCATGCTCATAGTTTTCTAGTCCAACTTCCTGAACATACATTTAGCATACATGCAACATATTGCCAATTTGTAACCAATTCCAATAGTTTTAGCCTCATGTCAAATTGATTTCTTAGTCTCTGCTACTTAGTGGGGATGACATCAAACAAACAAAACAAAACAAGCAAACAAAAAAGACTACAATCTTTCCAAACTGAGATTAGATAGATATTCCATTCTATTCTTTCCATTTATTTTACTGACTGTTTGGTCTTGATGGAACAATGTCATATGTAATAAAGGGATATTTACATAAGGTAATGTAGCTAAAGCCATTAATTCTTCCTGAGACATTCCTTTGATAAATCAGTGTGGTAGACATCGGATTTTCAATTATTCATCCACTCTTTTCTGAAACCTCTTTTATTGATCAAAGGAACCTGAAAAATGTTCCAAGGCCCTCAGATTGTTAAAAACTCTTTTGATCAGGATTGGAGGAAAGCCATTAACTGAACCTTTCTCCTTTTTTGGTATATTTCTTACTTATTTTAGTAGTTTTGACCATTCTTTGTCCTTCCATCTCCCCTGAGATTTGCAAAAATGAGATAGACTAGAGATCTCATGTCTATTATTTCAATTAATAATTTAAGACACTCAGAAGAACTGAAGAGATGAACATGTAGTATTAAGCATTCTTTCATTCCATAAGATAAATCTCTTGGAGCCATCTGAAACCAGAACAATGTGATTTGAAGAAGCTGTCAAGCTCGTCTACTGAATTTCATTTGCAGTAAAATGTTGCTGAGCTTTACAGGAGTTGAAATCAAACCTTCAGTAGGTTGTTGGATTACATTTTAGAAGCAGAGCCTTTCTGCATCCATGATATTCATGCTGAAGTAGGTTTCATAACTCAAAAGAGCCAGATCAGTTAGATCCAGAGTCAGACAAAGGAGATGCATGTCAGTATCTCCCCACTCAAGTACTCTGAGTGTCAAGCTCAGGAAGAGCATAGCTTCAGAAAACCAGTGAACCCATTGAACAATGAACCCAAAGAGTACTGATAAGTAACTATTGATAAGGACATTTAGCATCTCTAAATGTTGAAAAATCTGTCTAACATTGGCTTTGAGAAGCAGAACTGTATACTGAAGCTGTCCAGTACTGAAAAAGAAAGGTGATTTATATTCCGCCTATTTCCTGTTTCATTCCACAAACTAATTTATCTTACATTCCCAACTGAAATAGTGCAAATGTTGTGCAAATGTTGGCTCTCCCTAGCATGTGTGCCTGTGTAGGTCCATATATCCACATTATATTGTTAAATGTTAGTCTCTCTTTGCTGTAGTAAAGGTTCCCCTCGCACATATGTGCTAGTCATTCCTGATTCTAGGGGGTGGTGCTCATCTCCGTTTCAAAGCCGAAGAGCCAACGCTGTCTGAAGATGTCTCCATGGTCATGTGACCAGCATGACTAAACACTAAAGGTTCATGGAACACTGTTATCCTACCAAAGGTGGTCCCTGTTTTTCTACTTGCATTTTTTACGTGCTTTCAAACTGCTATGTTGGCAGAAGCTGGGACAAGTAATGGGAGCTCACCCTGTTACGCGGCACTAGGGATTCAAACCATTGAATTGTCGACCTTTTGATCTACAAAATTTAGCATCTTAGCCACTGAACCACTGTGCCCCTATTTATGCTACCTTACATTCTTCCAAATTATTTTTAAAATGAAGAAAAACCTCTGCAGGCCATTTGGAGTTCTGGCTATTTAGCAGCAGGGGCAGTGGTGGGGTGGGTGACAGGAGGTAGCAGAGGCTGGACGTATCCCATTTTCACACATCCGGCCACCACCACATGGACCATTCGTCAGTGTTGGTGTTCAGGCCATTTTGCAGCAGTGGAGGTATGTGAAAATGGAATATTCCCAGTCTCTGCCACCTCCCTGCTGCCTACCCCACCTATTGCAGCTGTCGCTGAATGGCCGAAACTCAGATTGGCTCACAGCTGCAATGGCATCAGGGAATGAAAATGGGGAGTCCCCAACCATCATCATTGCTCTGTACTCTGCCACCTGCTTGCTCACCCACCTGCCTGGCTCTCCCTCCAGTGGGAAGCCCATGGACACCACCACTGCTCTGCACTCTGTCCATACACTTGCCTCCCCACCCAGCTGACCCTTGCTCCAGCTGCCCATGGTGAATTGTCTCCACAGCAAATTGGCCATTGAATTGTTGAATTGTCCTGCAATGACTTTATGAGTTGACAGAGGTGACTTGGTGCTGGCAAGCTGGTGGCAGTGAATTGGCCACACCAACTTATCCCATTCCATTCCTAGCCATAGCTGCTATCTGCTTCTTCACCAGGAGCCATAAATCCAGAAATAAATTGTGTACCAGTTCTGTCTGGAGAAATGCAATCCTGACAAACATCAAAGATATTAGTGACAGTCACTACCAAATAGCTATAGATCCAGTCACCACACCCAGCCCACTGCCATATTTAAAAAGATAAATAGTGGGGAAACAATATATATCAAGGTAGTACATAGATAAAAAAATATCTGGTTGAGATGCCTGATCTAAAATTTAAGAAAGGTTCAAATTTGTATGATTTACCAGTCACATTAAATGTTTAGATCCAAATCATTTTTAAATGCAAATCTATTCTCCTCTATATTAATATGAGAAAAACATAAATGGAATTTTTTTATTCTTGAAAACAATGAGATGAATTTTGCAAAACTTTATGAAGGATGAAAGATGCAAGATATCAAATCATTGTAGATCATTGTAATAGTTTTAAACCATGTTCTATTTTTTAAAAACTGCCTATCGCTTTGTGACATGATCTAATTAATCTTGCAATAACAGTAGTGTCAGAGATATCAATTTCAACTTTCAGATAGAGGTTTATGAAAAGAGAAACATCATTTATATGAAATAACAAAATCTCTAAAAAATAAATCTGATCATTAGGAGTATAAAGGACGTATTTACTGGTCTTTTCCATATAACAAATCAGATGCTAGGCAAGATTAGAAATTAACCCAGTTCAGAAAAAGTCCTAACAATAGCTACAAAAATCAAGGACTGATCAAAATATTTAAAAATCCACTTAATTGTATAATTAGAAAAATAAAGATCCCTTCCCCTCATAATAACTCCCCTCCGTTTACAATGATTAGAACAATCAGTAGTCATTTGACAAGGGTTAGTTGATATTGAAAATAGACATATTGGTGTCTGGACTAACAAATTGGACTAACAGACTAAGAGATAATCAGAGTTGGAAGGGACCTTGTAGGTCATCTAGTCCAACCCCCTGCACAAGCAGGAGATCCTACATCATTT
>JAOYMU010000302.1:30632501-30646417 GCA_025802295.1 Psammodynastes pulverulentus | reverse complement strand
TTTCCCATAGAAAACACAGGGAGCCACAAAACCTGGGTAGGTGTGGCTAGGTGGTAGTGAGTGACATTGAGTTGGCCACGCTCACCCAGGTTTTGCAGCTCCTGATGGTTTTTTTTTCTATGAGGAAATGGGTCCAAATGGCTCTTTGTTTAAGGTTGCCGACCCCTGAACTAGCAGATAACCCAGCATTGCATACACACACACACACATATCGTTTTTTATATATAGATAAGATTTATTTCTGGAATTTTGCACTTTGATACAGCCCAAGGGTTAATCAATAAAGATTGAATTGAATTGTTACTTCTTTGGTATCCTCTTTTTAGTGGACTGACTGTTTCCTTGATTTTTTTTTTCTTTATATGTTGGAAGAAACTTTTTTTATTGCCTTTGACTTTTGTTGCAAGTCTTTGTTCATTCTGAGCCTTTGCTTTCCTGACGTCATCTTTGCAGATTCTGGCTATCTGTTGACATTCTGCCTTAGTTGTATGTTACACTTTCCATTCTTTGTACTTGTCCTTTTTGTCTTTCAATTTGTCAGAGAGATCTGACAATACTGGCTTCTCCTTGGATTTCTTGTTTTTCTTTTTCAGTGGTATTGTGCTGAACTGGGCTTTTATGATCCTATTTTGCAGAGTTCCCATGATTCTTGAGTTGTTTTCCTCTTTAGGATTTTCATCTAAGGAATCTTTTCCAAGTTCTCTCTGAGTTTATTAAAATCAGCTCCTTTAAAATCTGCCTCCCCCTCCATAAAACCTCGCTTTCTCCTTCCTTCCTTCCTTCCTTCCTTCCTTCCTTCCTTCCTTCCTTCCTTCCTTCCTTCCTTCCTTCCCTTCGTCCCTCCTTTTTTTTGTATTATTTTTTATTGTGCAATTTCCATTTCCATTATTATATATAAAATTTCCATATCCACAATGGCAGTGTACTGTCTGGTACAATATCTTTTAAATTTGAATAACAAACCTTATACACACATTAATTATAACCATTCTTTACTCAATCTATTCACCATAATCTTCACTTGTTAACCAGTTTCCATTATTTAATTAAACACTCTGTTCAGGTTTATCATATAGTTAATTAATATCAGACCTTATAAATATCACATTTATCACCATTATCCTCCAAATCTAATAAACATATTCCCTTATCCTATTTATTCAATATTCATTATTTAAACAAGGCAAACTAAGTTTCTATATTGTCCAAAAGTCTGGTTTATTTCTTCACAACACCTGGCATTTTAAACGAGCAAGCACAGTAAACCCCGATAAAGTCAGCACTAGGAGCATTTGCTTCCCAGCACCTTTTATAGAACCTGCCCCACCCCTTGACCAGTGAGGTAACCCGTGGCACACCCAAGACATCAGACCCTTCACCTGTGCTCACCACTGCAATCCTGCCCCCTGTACCATTACTGGGAACATACAAGCTTGCATCTCCTTTAAATAAACAAGCAGTCCTAGAATCCCAATGACTTCTGGATTCTGGGTTATTTGTAGTTAGCGTCTCATATGCTCTCCGGGACTAATGAGTATTGCCGACTGATGCATATTACGGAACGCCAGACAACTGTCCTGGTAAGATGCCTGCACCCAATGTTGTTGACGAGCTCTAGGACGGGCGCAAGCAACCCGGAGCTCGACAGTTATACATTTACATCATTTTTATTTACATATCCTCCTTGATTTTAATTTTCTAACTTCTGCTTCTATTTTCCAGCCATTGATAAAATAGTTCCCAAGTTAAAAAGTATTCCGTGTCCTTCTTATCCTTGATCTCCAAAGTTAATCTATCCATTTCAGCACAATCTAATATTTACTTTATTACATTTTCCTCTGTAGGTATATTTTCATTTTTCCAATTTTGTGCATACACAATTCTCACAGCTGTTATCACATGTAAAATCTTTTGTTATATTTCTCTAGTAAAATACCCAACAAAAAACGTTTCTGGTTTTAAGTCTATTTGTTGTTTTGTCATTCCTTCTAGCCACTATTTTTTTGCCATTGGGCAAGTCCACTACATATGATAATAAAATCTCGGTATCTGTTTACATTTCCAACATTTGGAAGATGTGTTTTGAAACATCTTTGCCATCCTTGCTGATGGACAATGCCACCTATAAAAGATTTTATACAAATTTTCTTTATAAGCTGTTGACATCGTCAATTTATAATTCCTTCCCAAAGTTTTTGCCATTTGTCTAATTCTATAACGGGGTGTCAAACTCAAGGCCCGGGGGCTGGATCTGGACCGTGGATGCTTAGATCTGGCCTGCAGGCCCACTCTGGAAACAATGGAAGACCGACTGGAGGTGCCTCTGCCAACGAAAATGGAGCTTGGGAGGGCCGTATGCAGCCCTCCCAAGCTCTGTTTTTACTGGCAGAGGGTTGCAATCACAGCCAAAAACTGGGCCACCACAGGCGCCCCCAGCAATATATATATATATACATACATTTACATACATACATACATACATACATACATACATACATACATACATACATACATATACATATATATATGCAAGTCTTGGTGTATTCGGGTCTTTTCCTGTGTAGGATTCCAAGTAACTTGGCGACGTTTCGACGAGGTCCCACTCATCATCTTCAGGTATTGTCATGTTTGTTCATGTTGTGGGGGTGTTTCTCTATTTCAATGGCTTCCCTAATTATTCTCTCGTTGTAGTGTTCAGCTTTAAAAATTAATTTGGTTCCTTCAAAATCAATTTCATGTCCGGTTGTTTTAAGGTGTTGGAAAAGGGAGGAAGTCTTTTCTTATTTTCTGACTGCGTTCTTTTGTTCTGCAATGCGTGCATTTATTCTCCTATTAGTTTGTCCAATGTATGTGGCTGGGCAAATTTTGCATGATATTTCATAGACTCCTTGGTTTTCTAGCTGAATCTTGTCTTTGGGGTTTCTTAAGATGTTGGTTATTTTTTGGTCGGTGCAGAAGGCTATCTAGATGTTGTGTTTGTGGAGAATTTTGCTGATTTTATCTGTGGTGCCTTTGATGTACGGGAGGAGGGCAATGCCATTGTCTTGTTCTGTGTCCCGGTTCTTGGGGGGTGTCCCTTTGGATTAGGTTAGTAATAGTGTTTCTTTGATATCTGTTGGAGATTAATATGTTAGTGAGAGTGTGTAATTCAGTTTTTAGGTGGTTCTTGTTGGCTAGGCGTTTGGTTCTGGAGATGAGAGTCTTGGCTACGGAGTTGATTTGTGCAGGGTGATGATGTGATTGTGCATTTAAATAGCGGTTGGTGTGTGTTTTTTTCTGGTAGATGGTGTCTGACAGATGTTGCCACACAGCCCATTACCCAGGTCATTAGCACACAAAAGGTCATTAGCACACAAAAGGTCATTAGCACACAAAAGACTGACAAGCACTCAGGAAGCCGCAGTACTGGAGCTCAGGAAGTTACCTCAAAGCCCATTACCTCCCCACCCGTATTTATAGAGAGAAGGCAGCTCCGATCGTGCTTTGCTCACATAGGCACGAAGCCACAAGCACCAGCCTGAAGATGACGAGTGGGACCTCGTCAAAACATTGCCAAGATACTTTCAATCCTATACGGGAAAAGACCCGAATACACCAAGACTTGCATATATATGTATAAGTATATATATATATATAGAGAGAGAGAGACTATTTCTGCCTGTACAGTTTTGTATGAATGGTACATCAATCCTTGCTTACAGATCACCTTGTTTCCTGGCTGATGAAGAGGGAAGAGAGGACCTTTCTTTACTTTCATGGACTTAAATTCATTTAGATTTGTTTGGAGTTGAGTTGAATGGGCCAAGAATGTGCTTGGCTCATTAGGAGCCCTGTTTCATTTTGGCATTCATATGGAGCTGAGATAAATGTAGATTTTAGTTACTTCCTTCTTTTTAGTCCTTGTTCTTTTCTGTAAACATAATGTTCTTGTGTTGTACTAAAGTCATTAGTACTGTTTTGTCGCCACTACTGTGGATTGTTCATCTACATTGTACTAAATATGTTTGTAACAATCATTTCGTAAAGCTTGTATGTTGACTATGGCAACATTAAACAAGGTTGATAGAGCTATGCTGCAACATGGGTGAATGGCCGAGGGAAGAGACACTGAATAAACACCACCCCTCCTCTTCTAGTCACAATGCTTCCAAATCTCATGCATTCACAAGCTGAATCCAGCCAAACCCCACAGCTGTCATGCATTTTCAACAGATTCCACAGGGCCTAAATGAGGTTTGAAGACATTCCTTTGCTCTTACATATTAGTTAGGAGGAATTACCGTAACATCTGATATTGTGGATGTGGGAAGTTTGCCATTCCAACCTTGCCAAAGCAATCCGGAACTGGGGTTCCAAAGATTTATGATCTCAGATGGCCTCCAGAGGTCACAGAGGGCTTTTTAAATAGTGCTTCAGCAATAATTGATTCATTTGGAGAACCAGTGTGTTTTTTATATGATAAAATAATGTATAGACATATGCTTTTATTGTGCTCTGGATCAGTGTTGTAGGAAGGGCATGTTCATCAGAATAATTTCCAGCTGCTAGCAATATGCTGATAGACTGCAGCCAATAATCAGGGAACAGGCCAAATAAACAGGATGTTAACAATGTGTATGATTGCACGATTGTCTACAAAACCTTCCACACTTTTCACAGTCTCCTGATGAGATTGACATGCACTGTCTAACCTGCCTCTCTCTCATGCAGAAATATCAGAAGGCATGGTGTATCAGAATGAAGAGTTTATTCTCTTCATGGTTGGTAATTGTGTGACATGGAAAACATTTTAGAATTGTTTGCTTTTTTTTTGAGAAATGTTAGATAGGAAACCAAGTGCCAGAGGAGTGCTTCAAGGTGTCAAAAATGGCTCAGGATATACATGTATGTATGTATATTGGTATGTATTTTGGGAAAATTAAAATAGGTAACTATAGTGTGTAGATTTCATTATGTTTATTCTCTACCAAAAATATTGTAAAATACTTCTTTCTCGTCTTTTGTTCTCTTATACTGATGCCTCCTATTGATCCCACTGATGACTGTTCATTTCCCATCAGAGAAAAAAAAATTCTAGGACCACACAGACAATTCTACAATATGGTAGGATGTGCTAAGAAAGAGGTGATAATAAATAGCTATATGGTGTACAGGTTAAGATTCCCATGTTCAAGTGAAGGCCCAGCCATGGAAATTCAGTTGCTAGCTTGGGGCTTGTCATTCTTTTTTTTTATCAAATGTATCCTACAGTACTGTTGTGAAAGAAACCCCCCTCCCCAACAATGCTATATATACTGCTGTGAGCTTTGAGTAGAAACTTTGAAATTAATAATAAAATTGCACAAAACATAAGCCCCAGGATACGTTCCTCACAACCTATCTGGAATAAGGGAAAATAATAATAATTGAAGTAAAGGGATTATAGATTTTGGGATGCTTTTGTTTAAGTTTGTAGAATACAAAGGAACTATAACTATAAATAGAGTAACAAAAGGGAACTTCATATTATTTCCCAAACATTTCTGTCTGAATGAGATGAGACACAGACTCTAAGAGATTTTATGTCCTATCTTAAATGACAAACTTAGCGCTCCTGAGATTCAGTTACATGGTTCCAATAAGTCTAGCTATTTCTAGCTCAATATTTTGATCACTTAACTGTTTCCTTTGTGATTAATCTGATAAGAAGGAGGAATTATTTTTGTTCACAGGAACCCATGCTAAATACATTTTATTAAAGTGGGCAGTTCAGAGCTGTTATCTAAGATGTTCCGAGAAGCAAAGAGTTAATGTGAGAATTATTAACTAAGCAGATATAATTTCTTCTTAAAGACAATTTTAAAAAGTGAGTGGCAATAAGTGAAAAAAGGAACCTAATTTATTGAGTTACTATAGAAGATGAACTTAAAAGATGGGATGGGATGCAGATTCTTGAATTGAAATGTTTGCCATACTCTGAGTGATCCATATCATGTACTACAAAACATGATGTTCCCTTATTGCCACAACCAGGCTGCAGGATAACCAGCCTATGAACAAGAGTCCAGACTGTTAGGTATCCATAATCTTGATTTTTTTGTAATGTAATTGTAGCCCTCTCTTTAGTCTTTTTGGTGACGATGAGGTTCATTATAACATCTACAATTCATTAAAATTATTGGTTTTTTTAAGTGCAATACTGCATGGAGGTGAATTTTGAAGCATCACACTTTCTTCTCCTGAATTTGCAATTAAGCAAGAGATACTTTATGTGCAGAGGATCTGATGATGGAAAAATCAGAAATAAAGATTCTTCACCCTCACTACTAAATCAGTACAATAAAGATGCTTACCCATTGCTGTCTGGAACGGCGTATGCAGTTCCTCAGGAATATCATTAAAAATCTAAACACAAGAGGCAGAATTCCTTTAGCAATGGTGATTCACAAATTATACAGCATCTCTGCAGAGGATCTCTCCTTTACAAAAACAACTCAAGCATCTTCCATGACAACTGAAACTTAAGAATTCTTCCCTTCAATTTTCCCCATGGAAAGATTAAAGTTTCTAAAGCAACTTATCTAGCTCCATTTCCCAACACATGTACATGTAAAAACAATATGGCCTATATGTATCTATGCCAAAAGACATACCTCAGAATGACAGAAAGAAAATTTGGAAAAAGGTAATCCTAATGATTTTGGAAAGCCATCATCTTAATAGCAGGAAACTCATCCAAAATACAGACCAAAGTAAAACAAAAAAGCTTGTAGAATTTGTTGTATAAATCAAAGACATATTAATTTGCAGCAAATGAGGGATTTAGGCATAACATATATCTATTTGTATAAGGAGGCAGTTGAATATCCCTGATCTCTAGCAAATCTGCTGTTCTTGAGGTCAGAATACTGGTACCTATTGCATATTTAAAGGAAGAGTGAGATTTAATACAATGAAAAATCTGAAACCAATGCAGAATGACACATTTGGGATTTTGAAATATTTGGGACAGAACAGTTTAATTGTTTAACTTGCAGTGTCTAGAAATATTTTGTGTACCTCCACTTCAATACATGGCTTCATAGTTCAGCATACTAGAAAACATGGACTTAATTATTTGCTATCAAGTCAATTTTTATTCCTAGCAATCAATTAGATTTTTCCATGATGATTTATCCATAACTGGTGTTTCAGGTCTTTTAGCAATGTACATTGCTAAGTAACTGACTTTATTCACCTTGCTGCAAGTCATCCTCTTGTCTTTCCATCACCTGTCTTAATAGTAGAGCCTTCTTCAAAGAACTAGGTCTTCTTCAAATGTATCTGAAGTACCTGTAGGATAATTTGAAACTGGTCATTTATGCATCAGGTTGAGAACTCTGGATGATGTCATTCAATGATCTATTGTTTTTTTTTTACTTGGCTACCATGGGTATTTTCAGGAGTTGTCTTCAATCCCAAACTTCAAAAAATCATTACTCTTCTGATCCAACTTTTGCCTCCATAGAATGTCACAGGGTATATGATGGCTTGCATGATTCTTATCTTTATATAGACTCTTCATGACATTTGAATGTCTTTTCCAAGGACTTTATAGCTGCACAAGTGCTAGTATGTGGTACCTTTTTTGACTGCTTTTTCCTTTACAGGTAGTCTTCGACTTACAGCAGTTTTCTTAGTGACCGTTCAAAGTTACAGTGGCACCAGAGGTGGTATTCAGCAGGTTCTGACCAGTTCTGGAGAACTGGTAGCAGAAATTTTGAGTAGTTCGGAAAACTGGTGGTAACCTTTCCCCAGCAGTGGGGAAAGAATGGATATTTTTCAGTATCCTTCCCCTGGAGTGAGGAGGGAATGGAGATTTTACAGTATCGTTCCCCTGCCATGTGCACCAAGCCACATCCACAGAACTGGTAGTAATTTTTTTTTAATCCCACCACTGAATTGCACTGACAAATTTTTACTTGTCCCCAATTTTTCCCACCTATGACCATCACAGCATCCCTATGGTCATGTGATTTACATTCAGATGCTTGACAACTGACTCACATTTAATGATGGTTGTAATGTTCACGGGATCACCTTTTATGACTTTCTAACAAGCAAAGTCAATGGGGAAGCCGAATAAGAACCACGTGACTAATTTAACAACGGAAGTTGTTTAACAAATGTGGCAAGAAAAATCATAAAAATGACTCACATAACAAATTTCTCGCTTAGCAACATAAATTTTCACCTCAGTTGTGGTAAGTTGAGGACTACTTGTATTATTGATCATGAATCCTAAAAGATGGAATCTATCCACTACTTCAATATTTTAATTGACAATTCAACAATTTTGTTGTTCTACTTGTTGGATAGATTGGTATTCTTTATGTTTAATTATAGTCCATTTTTTACTTTTATATCAGAGATTGCAATCTTTTGCATGTTTAGCTATCAGGATAGTGTTAGCAGCATAATACAGATTATTCATATTTAGTCCTCCAATTTTAAAATCACGCATCTCTTTCTATTCCTTTAATATATATTCAGCATATAGATTGAATAAGTAAGTGGAGAATATATAACTTTGTTGCTCCAGTCATATTCTGTTCATACTGTGGTTTCTTGATCCATGTATAATTTTCTCTTGAAAACAATGATAGGATTCCTATTTTCCTGAACACATTTGACAGCTTAATGTGATCAACAAAATTTAAGGCATTTCTATAATCAATGAAGCATTTGCTGACTTTTTTTTGTATTCTTTGGCTTTCTGTATATCTGCTCTGTTGCCATTCCCATGTTCCTCAGCCTTTCCTAAAACCAGCTTGAACATCTTTGCATCTCTGTTCCATGTAGGGTTCTAATCTTTAGGATAATCCTACATGTTATTTTGCTAGTACATGAAATTAAGAATATTTATACAATAGTTTATACAGTCTGTTAAGTCTCCTAATTTGTTTTTCTGAATTGAAATGTCGTTTGAGCAATTTCATGCTGTTGGACACTGTGTCAGTCTCCAGATGTGCTGCTAAATACAGAATTACGGGTCAACATGAAACATAAGAAACATGACCATAGAAAGTTGAACACAGCAAAAGAGGAAGTGAAAGGACTAAAACTTAACCTATTATGCATCAGCTAATTGAGAAAGACTAGAATTGGAAATTTTCAATCATAAGCCCCGCCCCGAGTCCCTTTGTGGAGAGGGGGCGGGCTATAAGTCAAATAAAATGAAAATGAAATGAAATAAGCTCACACAGTTTACTATTCAGGGTTGGTTCCTCCTATAGGAACTTCTCATTTATCCTTGAAAAGATATATCCCTTCTTTATAATCTTCATTCTGACAACAAAGAAGCTATCATTCTGGAAGTGATACAAAAGTACTACATCTTGGAAGGTCTCAACCTAGCTCTGCCATCTTTGTTGCCTGAGAACCTGAACTCATTGCATGCGGCAACTCCCCCCTGGTAGGATTCTTCACCCTCTAAACATAAAACTGCAAAGTGTTCCTTCCTCTGCATATTGTACTTAATTATGATTGACTCTTAGTGTCCTTCTTTTATTGGGAATTGTTTGACCCGTGTAACACCTCCTATATTATACTTCTGTAATGTTGTGAGTTGCTAAGTTGTTAAACTTAATCAGTGCTTAATCTCAGAAGGTGAGAGAACAGTGCATATCTCTTTTCTTCAATTAAACTTCCTTGAAAAACTGTTCCTATTCCTGTTTACCTCCTGCTTACAATTTCCAATTGTCTTTCCCTTTCTAAAGAAGGCTGCAGCAGCCAGGACTGAGTTAAGGAATGCAACTCAGGATGTGTGTTCAATCAGCAAAAAGTACAGCCTCACCCATTTACCCAAACAACCCTGTTTAAATGCAGCTCCGTAGACTCATCAGCTCACTCACAATATATTAACCAGGGTGCAAAGATGGAAAGGCACAGGCTCAAATGGCACTGGTAAAGTGCCAATGAGCAAATTGTGCTTTTGAGAAAAGTACAGAAAAGCCGACTGATTTCCATGGAAGATTATCCATTTCACACTATATACTTTTCTAGTATACTCTGTACTTTCCTATCAATGTAATCTGTTCTATGCCAGTGCTGTTTTTACTCTCCAATTTTTCAAAACTGTTCTGAAACTGTTATGAGCTGGTTAATAAACCAGTGATGTTGCTTTTTTATGTTATTGTGTGATGCTACTAGCAATGAGTTAGATGTTTATAGAAAACTGATCTAAAACATAAAATGAAGTTGACAGAGGAAACTGAATACGTTGCTTCTTGGTGCATACATCTGTGTATTTTGCACATACTTGGAAAAACCAAATT
Organism: Psammodynastes pulverulentus; assembly: GCA_025802295.1. Taxonomy (NCBI): domain Eukaryota; kingdom Metazoa; phylum Chordata; class Lepidosauria; order Squamata; family Psammodynastidae; genus Psammodynastes; species Psammodynastes pulverulentus. The sequence continues at coordinate 30,636,122 of JAOYMU010000302.1, read as the reverse complement.
TAAGCACTGCCTTTGAATCAGTTTATAAGAGTAAAAGGTCATGGTATCTGAAAACAGTGGAAACTGTGCTTAGAGAAACATCATTTATTTTCTGTCATGTGGAAATCACTTGAAGCTATCCAACATAATATGCATAAAATGCTTTGTTATGAACAGCAGAAGCAAAGAGAGTGGATGTTTTGATCACCCTGGTAACATGCAGTAAAAGAAACAACTGTCAAAAACAGTATGCCTTTCCTCTTGCTACCTGTCTCAGCAGAGGTCAAATACAATGTACATTTGTGAAACATCTGTTCCTGACATATAATCCAGAACAAATTCTGAGAAGCTGCCACACCAATTTAATAGTGATACCAAATGTCTCTTTTCAGGCTTGCAAGGGTATATCGGTATATGTACTTATATCTGCTTATCTGCTACTGATTCTTCTGATGGCTCTTATGTCCATCATGGTTTTTTTTATCGTGCACACCTAGAAACAGCACATATTATGACTTTTAATGCAATTGCCAGAAAATTCAACCAATTACATTTCAAGGCTGATCAGTGTTATCTGTGATTTATCAATACATAATGTAATACCTACTTTCTGATCTCATCTGCATGACTCATTAACCATGAATTGTTTATGTTTAAGGAAGTAGATGTAGAGAATATGAATGGTGACATCATGACTGATTCAACCTGACCCAGAAAAAAGAGGCCGGAAGTTGTATTTTATTGCTCCAACTGAAAAGTGTTTCCCACCTCTTCTATCACTTGCTAGTTCAACTGAAGTGCACCCTACCACGATAAGATTAAAGGAGAAGGGATGTGCTGACCTACTCCTAATTACAAAATGATGCTGATGTAAGCACACTTGTTTTTGACTCCTGGTCACTGATTTGTCATTCTATAGTATTTTGTTGGACATGTTGACTACTAAATACTACAGCACAACCAACACAAACTATGAACAGAGAGGTTAAATGCTAAATATATTTCTGAAACAGCTGTCCATGATGTACAATTCAGAACAAATTAGACCAGCAAAGCTGACACACTGATTTAATAACCATTTCAACATTTCTCATTGCAGACTTGCGTGTCTATATCTGTACCTGCCATATATCCAAAAACATCTCAGAAACAAACAACAGATATCACCATAGCACACAAATCAACTAAAGCTCTCCTAAACATTTTAACTAAACCAAAAGATCCAGAAGCCACAGAATAAAATAATAGGAGTCATCTACAACATGCAGTGTAATCTCTGTAACCACCAGTGCATAGGAAAAACAGGTAAAAGACTAGCAGAGAGCATCCATAAACACTAACTAGCAATCAGAAGACATGACAAAACTCCTTCATTGCACAACACATGGAAAAATTTAATCATAGTTTCAACTGAGAAACCGAGTATTCTAAATCAATCTAAAGCAGTCATCAACAGGCACATAGAGATAAATAACATTTACATACCATTCAAAAGAGAATCAAAAATCTAAAAAGGAAACAAAAAGACTTCACCAGCAATCAATATCTAGATAAGCATTATTTTAGCATAAGGATTAATCAACAATCTAGTAGTAAACAATTGCCCAACCAAAGGCGGCACAGTAGATAGAATGCAGTATTGCAGGCTAATTCACTGTTCCTTTCCAGGAGTTTGATTCTGACTGGCTCAAGCTTGACTAAGTCTTTCATCCTGCCAAAGTTGGTAAAATGAGGACCCAGATTGTTGGGATCAATATGCTGACTTTGTAAACCACTTAGAGAGGGCTGTAAAAACACTATGAAATAGTATATATGTCTAAGTGTTATTGCTACTTTGAACTCAAACAATCAAACAAAAACAATAGCAACAGCATAATCCAGGAATTACCCCCCCCCAAAAAAAAACCTCCAACACTGAAAGGGCAAACTTCTGTACATAAACAAAGAGAAAACCCCATTCCTTTCTAGTACTGAAGGTGTTACCTAGTTGGGTAATGAAACATGTGCAAGAAAACAACCAAGCTCAGAGAGCATCAAATACTTCATATTGTATTTTGTAGACTGTTGTTTACTATATCACAAGACACTCAGTTGCTTTTGAGTCAGCATGTGTCTAATGAAATAAATACATATAAAAGGTTTTATTCATTTTAGACCCTTAACTTAATCTGATCAATTTGGACAAATGCCTTGTATGTCTGAAACAGGTTTCTCAAAAATGTTTGAAAATCAAAAGCTGTTTGCTCCAAAATGGAACCAAGTCCAAATTTGATTTTTTTAAAGCTTATTTAGTAATGCAGAAACTTGTAGGGACATTGTGTCATTGATAGCCTGTCTGCAAATGTTGATTCATTTCTCTCTGAATTTCCATATAGGGGAAAAACCAAATGTGAAAGCAAGGAGGGGAAGGAGAAAACCTTGTTTTTGGCTTGGTAGCTCTAATTCAGTTACAATGATTTTTGCAATTTTCTAATCATATTAGTTTGGAAGAAGATACTGAAATAAAATATAACTTCTGCCCACAAATTTGCACCCATTTCCTAAAAATATTCTAGTTTTCTTACCCAGCAACATAATGATTATGATCATTCTCATAATTTTCTCCCATGATGGGAAAGGCACTTTGATTTTTGGATGCCCCCAAATTGTTTATTCTTGCACAAAAGTTCATTCATTCTTGGCTCACCCACCTAAAACTTATCTCATAATGATTAACCTTGCTGGCAAATAATCAATTTGGTAAAGAAATACAATAAAAATAAACGATTTGGCAAAATCCTTTAAAAAAATAGGCCAAACCTAAATACATCAGTATCTATTTAGTAGATAGATACTTTAGTAGATAGATACTGATATGTACATCAGTATCTATTTATCAGTATTATTGTTTCTGAAAATTCATCTTATTCTGTCAAATAGAATAGCAATAGCACGTAGTAATAGCATCTAGACCTATATACCTATATATTCCATTGTGCTTTACAGCACCTTCTGACTGGTTTACACCATCACCATATTGCCTCCAACAATCTGGATCCTCATTTTACCAACCTCAGAAGGATGAAAGGCTTTAACCAGTTAGGACTGAACTTCAGACTGTGGGCAGAGTTAGTCTGAAATACTGTATTCTAACCACTGTGCCACCATAGTTCAATGAATTTCTTTGATAATTAAGAGGGATAGAGATCTTTAGATTTTAGACCCCAAAATATCCTTAATTTTCCCTGGACGTACTTGGACATGGTCTGATATTACTGAGAAGATTATCTATAACTTTTATTTGTTCACATTTCCACTGTTTATGCACACACAAATAGCCATATATTGAAATGAAAAACATTCAAAAAGTCAGACAGAATAACCAGGATCTGTTTTAAATTTTACAAATATTGGAAACAACATGAAAGTTGCATTAATATGTCAAACTAGACTATAGCAGAGATGTTGTTATTGTTCAACACCAACATTTAGAAAACTGGAAGGGATGTTTGCTTTGTCCAATACCATATTGATCAAATGAGAATGTTAGCACAGTGTTAGTGGTAAATATTTAGCATCTGTTTTTTTCTTTCCTAGGATAAGTCTAAGAATATCTATAATATTTCTCTCTCCCTCCCTCTCTCCCTCCCCCCCTTCCTCCCC
>JAOYMU010000302.1:30568536-30583987 GCA_025802295.1 Psammodynastes pulverulentus | reverse complement strand
AGTGGTAGCGCGCGATTGGTGGGGACGGAGCACGTGATACGTGCTCCGAAAAGGTGCCGGAACGGCGTTCCGCCGAGATCCGGCTCAAAAAAAGCCCTGAATGTATCCATCTGTTACACTGAATGGTCATTCAAATTTTTGTAGCTCAAATCTGGTAGCCATAACTATCACAGATGTTAGTAACGTGAACTAGCTTTTCTATGCCAATATTGTTTCAGTGTGTTTGATGCAATAAACTGCTTCCTAACTGGAGGTCTGTGTCTTATCATATAGGAAAGAATCTTGTACAGTAAAAGGAAGTGGCTTCAAGAACAATTATAAGGCATAATCTGTCAAGATTGGTTGTTTTTGATCTTCATTTTAATGGATTTTCAGATGTTTTGGACATATTCCAGAACATCACAATGAGGAGACAAGGGAGTACAACATATAACGTTCTCGGTATTTAGTGGATCACAGACAGTCACCCAATGAAGCACAATAGAACAATTGTTAAACAATATTACTGCTGCCAGGTTGGTATGTAATAAGGCCACCCTCATCAATGACTTAATTATGGATGAGATGGCCAACATGGCATGCATTACTGAAATCTAGCTGGGGGAAAGGGAGTTTCCTCTTTCTGAAAAATGGCTAGCTGGGTTTTGGGTGTAACATCAGTTAAGGACTCAGGATAATAGGCTTTATGAGATTATACTAGTCATTTGACAGATAAAAATCACTTGAATCCAGTCAGTTTTGTAAACAGATCTGGGGCAGTATTGATTGCCATTGTGTTTCCAGGGATACTTCAAGACGCTGGGTGTCACCTTTAAGGTCCTTTATGACTTGGGACTGTATTACCTTAGGAACCCCCCTCCTCAGTTCTTTTACTGTCCAATCCAGTCAATCAGATGGGCATGTTTTGAGTTCTTTTGATTAAGGAATGTTTCTAAGGAATGCTGATTTTTACTTCTGAGCACCTTCAAGTACAGAATTCTGCTTACTTTGTTATTATCTTAAATATATATATATCTGTATATACATACATACATACATACATACATACATACATACAAACATACACATATATACATCCAAATGAAGAAGGGGAAGATCTTACATATGTTACATTAATGATAAAGTGCAATGTTTATTTGCAAACTTTATATACATTGGCAAGAAATGCAGCTATGAGGATTCTACATGATTGTAAGCAATATACTGTATGCAATATTCTAAATGGAAACCAGATTTAGAGAGATGTATCCACAATTAGATTGACTGGAAAAGTAAAAAGGATCTTATTGCTTTACTACTGTTGAACAAACATTTACCCTTCCAATGGTTATCTGCAAGGTTACATATCAAAATATGTAACATGTCAAAACATGGCAACCTAATTCTGCTCCAGTTGTTGTTCCCAAGGTTGAAAGACTATATATAGATGGCAGCTCATCAAATATCACCAGGTAGAGATACCACTGCCATGGTATCCAGTCTATAACTCACTGATAACCACTGGTAACAGTTGCACATCACAATCACTGAAGAATGGTAGAAGTGAGGATGTGCAATTTGGAATACTGCATCAGGGCAACAAGGGCTATCATTTGGAATCTGGTACAAGAATTTGTATTCACTTGTTGCCTCCTGATTATTTTGTATCAATGTGATGGGCAACTTTTGTTTGGTGAGAAGAAACTGCAATAAATTGTAAAGATATCATCTCCCTTTCCAGGTTTTTCCACCTGAATTTTGTTCTAGCCACCTTTCTATATATCAAAAATTATACGGACCTGACCCAGATGGTTTCAAAATAATGTTAGGAACTACTTTTGGATTTGTGAGATGCCTTTAACATTCAGCTGAAAAGTAGTGAAATTTCATAGGCCACCCCCACATTATTTTGAAAGCTTTGAAACCGATTATTTCCTTGCTCTGACTTTCATCTTGAAGGGAAAAATTACAGGATTCCTAGAAGTGATCTCTTGCTAATGGTTTGACTGCTATGATAGTGGTAGAACTATCTCTGGTGGTGTTTAAACTCTTGCTGCACATTTTCTTCAAAAGAGTGAGGGTCAGGATAGGTGATCCTTTCCAGGAGAGGATAGATTAATTTGAGTAGTGAAATTTTCCAAAATTGGTTACAAAGTTCAACCCTAAATTATTAGGGCAATAGATGGGTGTAATATACCATGTGCTTATAGCCATAGAACTCAAGTATAAGTAAGAATATGTCTATATGAGCCATCACTGTTCTTTTTTGTTTTGTGCTGTTTTCTTGTCCTAATATATTTTTTTTACTAATTTGTAAAATGCCCAGAGTTGCTAGGAGTTAGATGGCATAAATATTAATAATTAATTATACAGCATATAAATAGTTGGAAAAAGTAACCAAATAACTAAGATCTAAGTGTAACGTACAAAACTTTCAAGCTTAAGAGTTTGTATAGTATTGTAAACAAAACAAAAATTCAAACATTTGGAAGCATTTGTGTTCTTTTTTAGAAACTGATGCTAACACTGAGATTTGAGTGATTTAAGTAATACCCATTTAGTTACAACTGGTATTGTTTGTAGATGTAATATTATCCTGTGTATTATAATTTTAACCAGTAATAATATTTTTTTTTTTATATGAACAGAGCAAAGTTGCCTTCAAGGTGAGATGAACTCCCAATAAACTTGCGTGGAAAAAATATGTGGTTTTCTTGACAAAATTTTTTTTCTTCTACCTTTTCCCATCCCCCTTGATTTTCAGGCTACACTTCTCCATTCGGATGTGAAATGGATCTGAGCCTACATGGTTTTATAAACTGGTGCTGCCAGTACATTATTTTGTTTTGATGTAACATGCATGTAACTTCTATATTTATTTCTACTTCAATCCTTTTCTTCAATTCAAATTAAATATTGCACTTGCTTGTTTTGGAGATGTCTCAGGAGAGTAAGAAGCTTGTGTTGAGGTCCAGATTGAAAAGTCTTTCTGATTTAAGATAGTAATTCCCAAAAGTCATGAATCAATGCGAGTTACAAAACAAAGTCATGTCAAGTAGGCACATGTCTCCCTGCAAAACATTCAATCTAAGCCTAAGGAAACATGGTGAAAGATAAGTCTAACAAAAACAGACAGTCAATAAAGGGGAGAGAGGGAGAGAGAGAGAGAGAGAGAGAGAGAGAGAGATGAACTAATGTGAAAACAACAGCTGAATGTGCATGTTCACACTTGAAGAAGAGGAAACTAAATTTGCAAAAGTCACAGGAGAACTTGGAGATGAAATAATCACATTGCAAATATGTAGGCCTACTTTGTATATTCACAGGTTGTTACTTGCTCTCACTACAAACTATGGCATTGAACTAAAATAGCATTTGATTGGAGTTTGCCAAGAATAACAAGTTCCTTAAGAAAGATGTAATGTACAAAAATATTGCTTTATTATTAAAAACCATATAAAGTATAAGAAATGAAGATTTTAAATATTTCTACTTGAAGTTCTCACTTATCCATAAGTATACAATCTGAAGTAAATATGGACTGAGAAAATATTTTATTGTATTTAAGTGGATCAACTGGTGACAGAAATGAAACAAAACATTCTTTAAATGAACATCACCAAACAGTGAAGTTTGATTATTAAAGGATTTTACAGTCTAAATAAAAAAAAGCCAAGGAACAAAACAAAAACAAGAAAAAGGGACTCTAACTCATTAGGTTATATTTTCTAACATAGATCTAAATGATTATACAGTCTCATTTAATCAATAATAATAGATTTAGGCAAAACATGGTGCAGTTCAACAGCATTCTAATGGTCATTTTTGATTCTGCAATATTAATCATATAATTCAGCTATGCTATTTATATGATTTATCTTTCTAATTTATATGTCTGGTATCTCATGGAGTTGGATACTAGGAAAACTGGCTTATATTGAAAAAAGTTGTTTTCAAATAACAATTGATAACGCAGCAAATCATATCCGATAAATTGGTACGCATACAAGGAAAAAATATCAACATTACTCTTTTTTATGTGCAGAGAATACAAAATAATACATGTTGTATCTGTATCTCAGACAGTTCTAGAATGCAAGATCAGAGATGGTAGCCTACCGGTTTGCACCGATTCAGGTGAATAGCTGCAGTTCAGGGGAAACTAAAAAACCTGCGCCGATCAGTTTAGATGATCAGAATCCTCTCAGCTGATTGGAGTGCACATGCGCAGTAGGTGGGCGCCGGTAGGTGCAGAAGGGGGAGTGTTCACATGTGCAGAGGGGGAGGAATGTGCGCATGCGTGCACACATTCAGCAAACCAGTAGCAACACTGGTAGGATCCCACCACTGTGCAAGACCTAATAAAAAGGACGAGATGCCTCTTAAATAACATTCATAAACAAGATGCAAGTAAAATATATTTTGATGCTTCTTTCCTAGGTAAAATCCAAAAATGTTTCTTTCATTTTGCAGCAAGTGTTATAGAAAACTAGTAAAATCTGCAGGTGAAAATTTCCTGGCTGAAAATAACACCCTTTTTTTGTTTAGAAGGGAACACTTTTATAACATTTTTTCAAAGGGTGTTCATGATTTATTTGTAAATATTTTTTCCTGACTGGAAACTTGCCACTTCATGTCTCATAAAAACAATCTGTTTATTTGCTGCTTTTTTTTTTGTTCTCTGATGATCATGGAGTGATATGGCAGAGATTCCAAGCTTAAAAATCAGGAAATTAAAAGTTGTGGTTCATGAATGAACCTAATTGAGTCCTCTTACATTGCATAATTCTTTCTGTTATTGCACTGACCTTTGTTAACAGGTTCAGCAATTTTTAATTTCCTTACCTTACCACTTATAAAGTCTCTACTAGCACTGCAATTATATATTTTCCTGCCCCCAAGTTTCATGTGTAACTAGTCTAGTGAATTAATACAGCTGTCTTCATAAGGATACTAAGCTAAATCTAATCCATGTTTTGCATAAAAATTAATGAGGGTTAAAAAAATCAAACATTTTTACTGTTAGAAAACCTATTCAGCAGACGTATATGCTGAAAATGGATCAGTGCAGTTTCATAACAAAAACAATTTTCATATGGACAGATAGCATTTGAGGGTTCCTATGAAAAAGTCACAGAAAGTGATGATTCCCATTCAATTATATTACTAGAATATGAATTTTATTATAATATCAATAAATGCTAATATTAATATTAATATATAATCTAATTTAATCAGATAACACTATTAAGGCAATAGGCTAGACACCTGGAGACTTTGAGAATTCATGTCACCCTAGCTAGGGGACCTTGCGATTTTCCGAGCAGTTATTAGGAGCCAACACCGACTCAACGTTTGCTATGAAATCTAGAGGTCTTCCTGGATTCCCAAGTCCTGCTTGAAAAGCAAGTGTCAGCTCTGACTCAAAATGTCTCTGTACAACTTCATCTGGTACATAGTTGTGCCCTTTCCTAGTGTTGTATTCTCTTAGGTAGTCACTTAGTCCCTAGTCACCAACAGCTTGACTACTACAATGCTCTCTGCATGGGACTGATTTTGAAGATCACCAAAAGCTTCAGCTAGTGCAAAATTCAGCAGCATGAGCAGTAATGGGATATAACACCTCAGCTTTACAAGCTGCACTTGTTGCTGGTTTGTTTCTGGGTGTGAATCAAGGAACTGGTTGTTACGTATAAAGCTTTAAATGGCATAGGGCCTAGTTATCTAAAGAACTACGCAGCTAATTCAATTCCACAGGATTTGAGCACTCCAACTTCCTTCAGTTAAAAAATGTCATCTCTTAGGACATGTTAGGAAGGAAATGTACCTTCTCTGTAGCAATGCCTGCCATCTGGAATGAAGTTGCCCCACAAATCCAGATGGCCTTCACTCTGTATTGTAATTCCATTGTTGGATTATTTTGAATCCTCAGAGTCATTGAGAGTAAGGTGGCATGAAAGTTTTTTGATACATGGAAAAGGCAAAATTATTATGTGATTCAAATGTCTTTGAAACTGATTTACATTTTGAATGAAAAAAACTGACATTCAGAAAGAAGGAAAGTAAATAATATCAAATGTAATAATAATGCTAATACTAATAATGCTAATGCTAATTTTAATGTTAATAACAACAACAATAATAGTTGCCCCTGGAAAGAAGAAAGAGATGAATCTTGAGTCATATAACAGCCTAACTGAAAAAAAAAGTGAAAAATGTTTTCCATTTCCTGAAGATAGGGTGGGGAAATTAGCTGATATGACTTCTTTCAAGAAAGTACTAATTTATTACAAGTCTATTGCATTTTAAAACTTCCATCTGGCACTTCAAAATGTAGCTCAATCAAAAGGGCCTTTGAAGGCAGTGCTTAGATTATGCAAATTCCAGTCCCCCAAATGTCATCAGTTCTATAATTAGTGAAGTATCAACTGTTTTCATACAACAGCTGGCAGGATGTGAAGAGGAGAACTGCTATTGTAAATCCTATTTTTGAATTTGAATTTGATGGGACTACAATGTCCTACCTGCCAATGACTACTTCACCTTCAACCACAACAATACATGAGCACATAATAGAGTCAAACTCAAAGTAAACTGATCCAAACTTGATTGCAGGAAATACGACTTCAGCAACAGAATTGTAAATGCCTGGAATGCACTTCCTGATTCTGTGGTCTCTTCCCCAAACCCCAAAAACTTTAACATTAGATTGTCTACTGTTGACCTCACTCCATTTCTAAGAGGTCTGTAGGTGCATAAGCGCACCTATTTGCCTACCATCCATGTCCTAATGTTTCTTTTTATTCATACTTACTTATACTTATATGTTTATATGTTATGTTCATACTTGTTTTTCTCATATATGCTTGACAAAATAATAAAATAAAAAATAAAGAAATAATCTTTTTTCCATAGCCATTCAGGTGTGGGCTGCTGAATTTGGTAGGTAAAGCATATACTCATTATTTACAAAGTGCTGGTGTACATCAAGTTCTGCAATGTTGCAGAGATTATGAGCTGTCATGAGTTGCCAATGGGGCTCCTACTCTGAAACACCATTTCCTGCAAAATATTTTTCTACCTTTCAGAGTGTTAGCATGGTGCAGTTTCTGTATCAGAAAACACTCTAGCAGAATGGGATAATTATTCATTCTAGATTATCATGGCCTTCACATCAGCCACAAATGGATAACCTAGCGGGGAGGGTGGCTTAGCAGCTTAAAGACACTGAATTTGTTGGGCAGAAATGATTGGCACTCTGGTGGTTTGAGTCCATGGCACCATGTGACAGAATGAGCTCCTATCATTTGCCCCTACCTCCTGCCCACCTAGCAGTTCGAAAGCATATAAAAATGCAAGTAGATATGCACTGCTTGAATTACGTGATAAGAATGGTATTGTTTTTTAATTTGAAACTTTAATAAAAATTATTTTTTTAAAAAATGCAAGTAGATAAATAGATACCATTCCAGTGGGCAGCATTCCATGTGGAAGCAGGAACCAGTGCCGGACCTGCTCAGATATGAGGTGAGGTTCAGCACAAGAAAGCCTGGATGACCTGACATCTCTGAAATTCTGCTGACCAACTAGTGCAAAGCTAATTTACCCTCTGTGGTGTACTGTGGATAGCATACATGTACTGAACTAAATGAACTAGCAATATTAGGTTGCCAGAACTACTCTTTGGTAAAAGCAGTACAGACTTCCCTGCTTATGTATGTAACACAAAAGTGAATGACCTTTCAGAGCCCAGAAAAACTTTATATAACCAAGTGATTGGTGGTTAATATATAACAGCTGTTTTTCTTTTTTTCTTTTTATTTGATGTGGGAATAACTAGTGTGATGCTCTGGGCTAAGCCATGGTCTCAGGCAAACGATTTTCAAATAGAAATTGAAGTGAATTGGTTACCATGGAATGCTTCAGTTCTTGCAAAACTTTTACAGGGCACCAGACAGGATCGGCATTTATTTGTTGAAAAGGCAAGCCAATCAGATGATGTATATATTCTAGTTTGTGATGAGGGCATGGCAATGAGATAACTAAAACAAATATTACAAAGATTAGGTAGGAATTATGTAACTAGAAAGAAAACAACTAGAAAGGAAGAATTTTCCAAAGGGCAAAAAAATGCAAGCCTCTTTGCAATCTCTTAGATGAGCAAAAGTGCTGGCTGGTGTGGAATGAAATAAGGAGGAACTGTGCTGTCAGCAACAGGAAGTGTGTAAAAAATGACGGATAGCCCTAGAAAGCTGAATGCAAAGCAGATGGCTCTAATTTGAGTCACACTGTGACATCTGAGAAGGAAAAAAACCTTGCTCTCTTGACACTTCCAGATACCAAAAATTCCAGAGAATACATTCCAGGGCTTTTTGAAAGTTTCCTATCAAGGGAGGGTAGATTTCCCTTGTTTCTATCAGCAAACAGTCCATAAAACTAAAATTGATAAGCTTCCACAGGCAGCTAAACTTCCTAATACTTAGATAAGTTATTTATGTCCTCAGAGAAACTAAAGAAATCAGAGCCAAGAAGTGCAATGGGGATTGCAGTGCCTGGTGATTTAAATGCTGGTTTCTTTCAGTTATACTTTAAGATAAGAAAACTAGCATCCTCCTTTATAATCCAGATGGATGAAAAAGCTTTTTTACATATATTCCGAGACCCAAACTGATTCACAGCATTATTTTGATGTATTTCAAGTAGTGCTGTAGATTTATGGTTTTTAAAAATAAACCTTATAAACCTTATAAATCAAAGTTAGGAACCATATAATCATTACAGCTAAGCATCAGGCATTAGGACAAATTCTTCTCTAATGTAAATCCATGTACTTGGTTTCATTTCTGTCAGATGTCATCAACCAAGATTTTCGGTTTTACTTCTTCAGATTGTCCTTGACAGGTCTATTAGCTCTCCTGCTAAAACCTTTTCTCTCATTCCATCTGCTGCAACATTAATTCCTGAAAACAAGAATTTGTGCCTAGGATTTAATCTGTACTTGATATGTTTATATCTAATTCTGCATCTATAATAAGCACCTTTGGCTGAAGGCAATCTATAGAAATAGCGTATAATTTTACAAATATTTTCTGGGCATTCATGGAGATTAAAGCAATACTGTTTGTTTTGTTTATGCTGAGATAACATTGGCTTATTTGTCATAATGCGATAAACCTTTTTATCTAGATGTATTTCAAGTTGGGAAGTTTTAGATAGTCAGATAGCTTGTCCTTTAGTAAGCATTTATAATGTAGCTTTTTAAATTTAAAGCTGACCCAGTTGGGTTATATTTCAAGTACAGAATTATTAAGAAAGTAGAGTTACTCATTAAAAATTATAGTAAGTAGGTAATTTAGGGATATGGAAATAGATAATTTATCACCATTGGGCAAAAATAACAGAAAATATTCACAAAAATGCTGTTTTTTTCTGATCACAGAGAAATATGTAACATTACTTTAAATCTCCTAATAAAATTGAATATCCAGCATGCTTTCTGACTATTCATTTTTCAAGGAATTCTCCATATATTTTAGAGACAAAAACTATTCAACTATGCAACACATATCTATCTAAAGTTACCTTGATTTTTATTACAAATTTTGTCTGTTGGCCTTCTTGTTCTGTTTTTCTTTTTAGCATTTTTCTGAACCTATATTACTTTTAAACAGTTTTTTTCAAGAACATCTATAATAAATTGCCTACACTGTTGCAAATCTTTTATTTTTAGAAATTGCACAATGTGTGCGCATGTATGTGTGTTGTGGTTTTGCTTTTCTAAATTTACAAAACTAGAACAGAGCTGAAGGCAAGAGTTTTGGCAGAAGAGCTTAACACACTGCAAATATCTATACAGATTAGAGGGTTCAGAGAAAGATTAAGTTGTTTCTTGGAAGTCTATCAGTAATTTTGTTAAGAACACTTCTAAAGATGAAGTTTATCAACAGTTTTAAGTGTCTTAATTCTATTTGAAGAATGAGTCAGTCTTGGTACAAAATGATTCACTTGTGTACATTTCATATTCAGTACCTGATGCCTGCCTGTCATATTGAGAGTGCAGATTTATGTGCTACTTTGTTATCTATTTCTCACAAAACCAAAGAGGAAATGCTGGAAAAAAAATATGATCTGAAATAAATTGATAACTTCAACTCCTATTTCCATTTTCATTCCCTTTAATAGCTTTCAGATCTTTTTTCATATACTTCTTTGAAAGGTGTCACTTCACATTACTTAGAACTTCCAGGCAACTTGCTGGAAGTTCTACAAATAAATCAGACAAATCACAGATTTACTCCATCATATTGCAGAATTAGCATAAAAGAGTTAAAAGTATTACCGTTGAAAAGAAAAAGTTCTTTAGTGGCAAGATTTTTGTAAACAACAGTAAATACCCAGGTGTTTCAAGTTTTGGAAAAAACTTGTTTTCTTTCATCATTCTAAAAACAAAATGACCTCGCTAAAGACTAGCTTCTGGGTCAGAAATGGTATTCAGAAGGTTCTGACTAGTTCTGGAGAACTGGTAGCGGAAATTTTGAATAGTTTGGTGAACCGGTGGTAACCTTTCCCCAGAAGTGGGGTGGCAATGGAGATTTTGCAGTATCCTTCCCCTGCCATGTCCACCAAGTCATGCCCACCAAGCCACGCCATGCCCATCAATCCACACCCACAGAGCCAGTAGTAAACATTTTTGAATCCCACTACTGTTCTGGGTTATTACAATATGAGCATTTTTCACAATATATAGTGTCTATTGCATTTGTTCCATTTTGGGGGCTTTCTTTCAAACCTTTTATAAAATTTAACTTCCTCTATGAGTTGAAAACTTAAATTATTCTCTCTGAAATATTGGCTATCCTTCAATATGAAAAATAGAAATCAATTAAAAACTATTGCAATCATCCCCTATAGCAGGGAAAGTCGGTGTGTGCCTCTTCTATGTAGTAAAGTTTCAGTTTCCCTCATTTGTAATGTTAGGATTTCTTGCCAAATATTTTGTAGGTTGATAGTGATATACTTAAATTTAATTCTACTTTCTGATTGTTTTTGATTTGCGTTTGGGTTTTCAAACTATTCTTGGAAAAAAAATCTTGTTCCCATACCTCAACTACTTTTTAAAATTCTTTCTTGCTAATTCTATGGAATCCAACTTTTTTCTTTTTCTTGCCAATGAATAGAAAGGAGAAATGAAAAGGAGAAAAAAGATCATATTTATTGATTGCAGCAGTTCTGTAATTACAAATTGTTCAATGAAGATATTAGCACAGCCTATGCTATATTTATCTTTTACATCTCTTCAGTGGCTTTCTCTATTTTAATATTAGGTTTAAAACTAAAAACACAAGCTAATGAAGAAAAAATACTAACCAAACATACTAACCTGTGTTTTTTAGATAATTTTTGTCTATTAAATACTAATCTAATATTAAGTTAACAGCAACAAACTTGAAAAAAATTGAAACAGGCAATAGGAGGTATACCATAAGGATTTACAATTATTGGTTATCACAAAATTATTTATGCAAAGAAAGGAGTGGTGTGGAATAGAGTTGAAGTGCCTGACAGATTTCTGGATTATTTTTGATATGTTTGCGAGGTTTTTTTGACTTTAAACTTTAGTTTATGAAGTGCTTCTCTTTAGTACAGGGGTGTCAAACTCACATCACGGTGGCGTCACGGGACGTATCAGGACATTCCCCCCCTTTGCTAAACTGGGCATGGGCGTGGCCAGCACATGACGCATCTGGCCTGGGGCCAGGAGTTTGACAGCCTTGTTTTAGAAGCATCTTACTGCAGTAAATTGTGCCTCTGCAACACATACACTCTCTTCCTCTCTGCTATGTTCTTATAATATTGATCTTATCCCCAGCCCATATCTGAGGCAATTGTCCTACAATGCCATTCTTGTTAGGACAGTGGAGAATACTTGACAGGTCTCCAAGATAATCCATGTCCTAGTGAATTAGGTATGTTAGAGAAACTAACAGACCCAGGCACTATATGAAGGAAATCCACCAATCCTCTTTTTTTTTCATACTGCTTCTCCTCCTGTCCCCCAATTAAGGAGGGCACAATTTACTGCCATGTCTATAATAGAATTGGGATTGTAGTAGGAACAGTAATTTTTTAATAGAGGTTTTCTACTGGTGCAAGGATGAATATATAAAGCTTCATAGAACATAGAATTTTAAATGAGCCATGAGAAATATCCCAAAAACTATAAAGTGAATTTTTGTGTAAAAAGACCATGGACTCCATCAAGTTCTGGTATTCAGAATAAATTCCTGCTCTCATAATTATTTCATTTTGAAGATATGTCTTTTATATCAGATTTTAATTGTTCAGCAATATATTATATGACTGGCAATGCAATTTACTTAAAACTGGAAGGGTTTCTGACATTATACAAGACTATAAGATTTCTTTTTAGATTTTTCCTTGGTGATTCCTATCTTCTTTTTTAATGGGTCTTGATTCTGAAGAAGCTGGGCATGCTAGTACTGGCAAATTAAAAAGAAATCTATTTCATCTGGAAACAGAGCCTAAAAAGCTAGATCAGATATGTTCCATTAGTTGAATCAAGTCAGGAATAGTGCTTAATAGAAGTATGTTGACATTTTCTCCAAAATGGTATTAAAATGTACAATACAAAGACTGAAAAATGAAAAACAAAAATAATTGTATTTCTGGGTTGCTTAATCAAGGAAAATATGACAAATTTCCTAGATTACTTTTTGGAAGCAGATAAATATCAATTAGTATAAGTTAATAAAACAATTACAATGTAGAAAAGTTGACTTAATTCAATCATTTTTTGTGTGATACTAGTTTTCATCAATTGGAAAGGGGACCACTATATTTCCTACCTAATTCACCATGCTGAATGTATTTATATTTTGTGAAAAGTCAGATACTGATTGTCAGATTTCATTTTTTCTGACCATTTAATTTTCAATAAGAACCAGCATGAATTAAAGAAGAATAAGCAATGCCATCTCATCTAAAGCACTGAATCATAAATAACCGATTCTTGTTATTGGAACAATCCTTTTTAGCTAGGAATGCGATGTAAAGCCCTGATGCTATTCAAATTTGATCTGCGTTCCACTATAGTATTGTTTTGGTTTTTTATTCTAAAGTGACAAATAGCAGTCAGTAAAATGAATGAATAGCTATTAATCATCAACTGTTTTAAATTACCTCCTTGACTTATATTAATCCCTTCTTTTTTTTTCTTGTAGAATTGAGGGCATATTTTGTAAAATAAAGTTTTAACAACACTTGAACAAATCCATTTTTTCCCTCGGTAATGTGGTTAACTGTCTGGAATGTCAGCTGGTGAAAAGAATCTCCATGAAGTCTCTGAACAAAGTTACTTCATCCCGACAGCTGGCTGGATGTGACATTTCTCCTCTGCTTAACTACTTTCTGTGCATGTCAGCCATTAAATCCCCATCTCCCTTTGCTCCAGCCAAAGCTTTGAGAGCAGGTGTTTGTCTTTTGCTTCCTGTCTGTTTCATCTGTTGAAAAACTGAAAAAACCCTAGCTAATTAGAAAGTTCTATTGAGAAAATAATTCCCAAACAGCTGTGGAACAGCATTTTATTCCAACATATTAACTTTGTCTGTCAGCAGAGATCTGAGTTTTTTGACAAGTGGCAAGTTCTTGGATCCATAACATAATGCAGAGTGATTCTAACTGCATTGCTTGCTTGTCCTTATATTAAAAAATATCTACTGTGGTAGTGGAAGTGCTCCATATTTAAAAGAAGCATGCCAGAAATAGAGGTAGACTAAGCAAGTATCCAAACTGCTCTGTACCGATGGGACAATTGTTTGTTTTGCTACTATCAGGATCAGTTAACAACTGCTTCTTAGCACAGGCTTCTCAGCACAGGCCACATCATAGTACTATTTTAGAAGTTAATGTAAGAATTACATTAAGCAGGGATGTCAAACTCGTGACCCGTGGGCCGGATGCATCAAGCGCAGGGCCACGTCCGCTCCCAATTTAGCAAAGGGGGGAAAGTTGTGATACGTCATGTGATGACAATGTGATGCTGTGAGTTTGACACTCCTGCATTAGGGCAATAGTGGTAGAATTACAGCAGAATGAATCCTAGTAGAGCAGCACTAGAGTTTATGCAAATGCTATGGATCATGGATGAAACGAATAAGAAGAGGAAACTCAAACTGAAATGATAACATACTATTAATTTTGTTATTACAGGGATCCCCAAACGCTGGGCCATGGCCTGTTTACAGACAGGTCGTAGAAGCAGCAGACAAGGGCAAGTGCGCAGTTCCATTTGTGTGGGTGGCAGGCGCATGTGTGGATGGCAGGCACATGTACTTGCTGCTTGTGCAAATGGAGCTGCGCACTTGTGCGCTTGCCCACCACTAACATGGAACTATCTGCTCTCTCCCACCACCGGCCTGGTCCACAAACCGGAAAGGTTGGAGATTGCTAATCTCAAATGTTGTTAGAAGCAATTGCTAGTTGCTTGAAGTTTGAGAATTTCAAGGTGAATTTATCTGATTATTTCTATTAGAATAAAATATGAACATGAACTTCCTTTATTTTTGAATTTTTATTTTGGATTTTTCATTTCCCCAAATGTTGTGATGCAACTTTCATCTTCATACACCATAGCACATTTTTAAAACAAAAGTTTTAGGACAAATCATTTAATATGATACCAAATAAATTAAAAAAACCATATACTTATATACATCTATGCTAAAAAAAATTCTCCAGAATTAGAGATTGACATGGAACTGGAGTGGACATGTAAGAGAGTGATACAATTTTAAGCCTAACTGATTCTTCCCTATCTACTAAGTAGTCATGTGTATAAATATTTTCATTTCACTCTGTAAATTTGATACAGACATAACAATGTTTTTTAAAAAAGAGATGTCAACATTTACAGCAAGTTTGATGATGATTTAAAGTAGGGGTGTCAAACTGGCAGCCCATGGGCCGGATGCACCAAAAGCAGGCCACACC
This sequence comes from Psammodynastes pulverulentus, assembly GCA_025802295.1. Taxonomy (NCBI): domain Eukaryota; kingdom Metazoa; phylum Chordata; class Lepidosauria; order Squamata; family Psammodynastidae; genus Psammodynastes; species Psammodynastes pulverulentus. Next base: position 30,568,999 of record JAOYMU010000302.1, on the reverse strand, counting down.
CACCCAGCTCTGCGAAGGTAAAAAACATAGCGACACTTCATGCGATGGCAAAGTGATGCCGCGAGTTTGACAGCCATGATTTAAAGGTAAAAAGTTACAGCTGTTTCTTGCTGAAGTAAGTCCCATATGCTTGGCTATGAAAACAGTTTTAGTAACATAAAAATCCATTTTATCATTCTCATGGTTTGATTATATTATCCTGCATTGTCATTAATTTAAACATTCGGAAAAAGAAATTATCCATTTAACCATGTACTTTATTCATTTATTTACAAAACCTCTATGGCTTCCTATCTCATATGATGATGATGATGATGATGATGATGATGATGATGATGATGATGATTTGACTTTATATACCGCCCCATCTCCAAAGACTTGGGGCAGTTAACAACAAAATCAAAAACACATAATGTACACCTAAAACAACCAACAGTTAAAATTAATTTTGTTTAAAAATCCC
>JAOYMU010000302.1:30337094-30353178 GCA_025802295.1 Psammodynastes pulverulentus | reverse complement strand
TAGCAGAGGGATGGCATTTGGGGAAAAAACTGTCTTTGTGTCTAATCCAGGGGTCAGCAACCTTAAACACTCAAAGAGCTATTTGGACCCGTTTCCCACGGAAAAGAGAACACCAGGAGAAAACCCTTCCCGTGCTGACTACTTCCTGAGCGGCCACAAAACCAGCATATATAGTTGAATTAAAGATTCTGTTTTCTTCTGAAACTTTTCTTTGCTTGGATTTATCCATGGTCGGCTGTGCAACACCCCCTCCCCCCACAAGGGGGCAGTGATTAATTCAGCTCTGTGTCTTGCACTTAAAACAACATCGGCGTCCCTCTGAAAAGCTTGTTTTCCAGTGATCAGGAGGGCCTTTTCCCTGTCAACCTTCTGGAATTCAACGAAGAAAGGGAATTTTCAATGAGTTTTTCCCACCCTGCCTGGCAAAAGGACCCGTTAAAACTTTTGATTCGAAGCAGCAGCCAAGTTGGACCTAGCAGCACTGATGACGTTACCTAGTATGGTAATGAAACGTCTGCGAGAACGCACCCAAGCTCAGAGAGCACCAAGGACTCCCTCGTTTCAATCTCCGAGCTGCAGATATAATTTCTCTCTTAAAGTTTTACCTTTCCCTTTTGTATATCTTGGCCTCCTCTTTGACCTCCTTGAAGACATGGTCCACTTGGCGAGTCAGCATGTCGTGCTTCAGTCGTTCCAGGAGGTGGATCATTTCATCGAACACAGAGCTTTCCAGAGAAGCCAGCTGTCCCAACTGGAGTTTGCTTAGCGTCTCGCTTTCGGCAGACATTTCCAGAGCGGCCTGCTGAAGCTGTAAAAAAAACTGCCCATTGGGAGGAAAAAAAAAAGGTATTACCACTAGTCTTCTGAGGATCTTAAAACTTGTGAGCGGGGCGTCTGCTTTGGATTCAGGAGCTCTGGCAATTCAGCTTCGTAAAAGGAGCTAATGGCGGGGCATGAAAAATTTCACAGTAATTGTTCTGACCGAGGCTTCCCAAGATCGTGAAGCAGACTCCTCATCCCGATAAAACCCCTTTTATTTAGGTTAAAGGGGAATTCCTCTCCAGCAAAGTCCCGGCAAACAGTCTTTTCGTGAGAGTTCACGACAGACCTTTATCAGGCTTGGAGTGTTGCCAGGCCGATATCTTCCAAACGCCATGCTGTGGCAGCCATTACTTGGCAAGAAGTCAGGAACAGATCTTCACCCTCATGAACTGAACTAACTGTCTCCTGAAAACCCCTCCCTTTTCGCTCTTTTATTCCCTCTGGGCGGGCGGGGCCATTTGCCGTCTACTTGAACCTTTACTCCCGAGCCGACCCTTGTTCCTTAACTGTTCCCTTCTCCTAGCAGCTCTGTGCATGCGCACACTGGGAACAGACTCCAGCTACTCCTCCGCCTCACTGATCTCCGCCTCCAAAGGCAGCTGATAACTGTCGGACAGCCCTGGCCCCATCTCTGCCTCCGACGCAGAGCCCTCTCCAGACTCCAGGACTGGCCCATGTTCCTCCCCAACCTCCTCACCGTCCGAATCTGCCGCCAGCTTTGCTGGCCGCTGGCGGACCACAAGAAGAATTACTGTTAAGGGAGAGAAAACCTCTTTTTAACTGAGGTTCTCAAGTCTTGATTAACCACATGCCAGCAGGAGGAGGAGGTTGAGCCATTCCGCAATCCAAATCAATGTTCCTCAACCTTGGCAACTTTTAAGATGCGTGGACTTCAACTGCCACAATTCCCCTGCCAGCCATGTTTAATCAGGAGTCTCCAACCGCCATTTCGACAATTGGCAAAGCCCCCCCCCGCGACCACGCCTTCCTTACCACGTTGTCGGCCCAGTCCGCTAGGACGGTGGCGATGTAGTTGACCGCGTTGAGGATCGCGCAGTATCGGAAGGCCAGGGGTGTTCTGGTTTCTTCCTTCATGACTTGAGTGAGTCGGATTCGAAAGTCGTCCACCAGCTCTTTCTGCAATTCCAGGAACCGCAGTTTTCTGGCTGCGGTGGGAAGGTGCTTGTATCTATCTGTGTAGAGACAGCAAAGCGTTGGCGTTTCGCATACGTCGAAACTCAAGTCCCGTGTTTCCCCGAAAATAAGACCCAACTGGAAAATAAGCCCTAGCATGGTTTTTCCCAGGATGCTCGTAATATAAGCCCTACCCCGAAAATAAGCCCCAGTTAAGATCGTCAGCCAGATGGATGGGTTTAGTACTGTATTTCCCCCAAAATAAGGCCTTAATCAATTTAACTGTCACAGCTCCTAAAATAAAGCCTTTGCGTTCCTGTAAGATCTACACTGCTGGGTCTGCATCACTGCATTGGACTGTCTTGAGACGCAATAACAGAATGCAGGTAGTCCTCGTCTTACGACGACAATTGGGCCCCAAATTTTGGTTGCTAAGCCAGACAGCGGGCTAAATGAATTTCGCCCCATTTTATGACCTTCCTTGTCTCAGTTTTAAGTGAACACAGTTGTTAAGTGATTTTTGCTTGTCCGAAGGTCGCAAAAGGGGAATCGCGTGACCTTGGACCATAGCAACGGTCATAAGTATAAACCAGTTGCCAAGCTTCTGAATCATGGGGCTGCTACAATGGTGAAAAATGGTCACAAGTAACTTTTTTCAGTGCTGCTGTTGTAACTTTGAACGGTCACTAAATAAACTGTTGTAAGTCGAAGATTACTTGTAGCAGCGTTGGGGATAATAAACAAGTAATATCTTAGGGGATATTACTTGTTTGTCAACACTCCTGAAACCTGGCGCTCGATATTTTTTTGCAGATGTTTCATCACCCAAACTAGGTAACACCATCAGTGTACTGATAAAGTTACCTAGTTTGGTAATGAAACGTCTGCAAGAAAACCATGAAGCTCAGAGAGCACCAAGGACCCCACAGTCATTGTCTTAATCGTCCTCCCCCCTCTCTCTTCCTCTCTGCAAACAACCCTCCCTTGTAGCTGATGATATTGCGTAGTTGGGTCATGAAACGTCTGCAAGAAAACCACCAAGTTCCTCATTTCCATCCTGAGCTACCACTATTCTCCTTTATGGATACCTCTTGAAATCTGATTTCTTCTTCCTTTGAGTACTAACAATAGTTGTAAAAGGTACAGAACGATACCATTCCTGAATTAATAAACATCAGGAGGAGTTTTAGTTGGTTTTTAAATAAGGTCTTAGAATTTTAGCTGTATCAGGGTTTTTAGATTGAATTGTACTATTATTTGTTGTGTTGTGAACCGCCCCGAGTCTTCGGAGATGGGGCGATATAGAAATTAAAATTATTATTATTATTATTACAGGAGTTATAAATTTTCCCATAATTTACTAGCTAGTTGCTTTACAGCTAGTTGTAGTGCAATCCACAAGTTGAATTATCACAAAGGAAAAGAATTCTAGTTCAATTGCCAATCCACTTTCCATATCATTCCATTTCTGGTTTCTAATCAATAATGACAGGTCTTTCAAAGTATGAGATATAATACTGCACAGTTATTAGCATCATGATTTGTGTGAAATACACTTCAAAATATTTTCTGATTTTGATGGATCCATTCCAAGGATAAGCTAGTTTGAATCAAACCATGTGATTCTTCTACTAAGGATCACTGTTTCAAATTAGCTCCAATTACAAGTATTTTTCTCTTTTAAAGTAATGTTACATATGTTCCCACCATATTTGCATAATTATTTCTGATTATTTTTTTCTATATAGTTACTAGTGACTAAAAACATGCATACTTTTAGTTACTTTACAACAATTGGAAACCTCCCAACCTAATGCTTTGCCTTTTATCACCTATTGTATTTCAAGCCATCATGCATATCTAAAGCTAATCAGGCTTAGTACTGTACTACAAAATTAGAATAAAAACAACAAGAAGAAATGAAACGTTTGATATAGTCACATCCAACATTCCATTAATATAATTAGGCTTTGATTTTTCAGAGAAGGGACAATAGCAAACAAATATAAAACAAATATCTGCTGAAAAGCAAATATATTTATTATGCACTTTCATATACATAAGGACTTTTGCTTAATATAATACAAGAAATAAAATAAAAATTTTACAATGTGAAATTCAATGTACATTTTAGGCTATTTACAAACAGTCCAGGAAAAAAAGTTTCAACTGTGCACCATGTTATTTAAACAGTTCCAATGGAGGATATCAAGCATTAATAGACATTTGCATAGCAGCACAGGTGACAAGAGGAAAGGATGCTTTAAGTAAAAGCAAAGCCATTTCCAATACTGATTATAACAAGACCTATATGGCACTGCTATACCTTAACATGTCAACATTTTGAAAGATAAATTAACTATCTGCTTCCTCTTAAGAATACCTACTGGGATCACTTGTGCTACAGATATTAACATTCACTTTCTAAAACCTCAAAGGGTGACAATTTAGTTCATCTGGGAATGACTTAGCCAGTGAATTGGGGGGGGGATTGTAAAATGAGGCAGAGTTTTGTTGATGGGGAAACAGAACCCAGGAATCTTGAATTATATTAAATTATAGCTGATCAGCCTTATCAAATCGTGGCTTAACAGAACTGAACACACCCAAGAACTTAACAATGGTAATAAAGCATAGAATTGTCACTTTCAGATAATCAATGTTTATCTTTATTGGAGAGAGGCCACAAAAGTCAATATATTAAAATCATATATTAAAGCAATGTGAAAGAGTCTCACACTCTTGTCAAATGGATAGATTTATAATAATAAGGGCAGGCATGCTGTATTCCAACAAGGTTCTGAAAATATGCAGGAACTTTTATACCAATATATTATCAGAAAACACTTTCCTTCTGATCTTTTAAATTGATTACTATGCTTAGAAAATAGTCTTTGCCTTATCCCAGCTCCTTCATATGATAAAATTATTCTGCTGAAAATCCAAAAGCTTCTGCAACATGTAGCCTTGTTGTGAGTATGGCCATAAATGTAATTATCAAGTCACAAATACATACTAGGATAAAACAAGTCCAGTAAATACAATCTCAGTACTAACCAAGATAAGAAAGACAACAATTTTTAGGAATATTTTTAGAGTAAAATGTTAATAAGAAATAAGGCTACAGTTCTGAATTGTTTTGCAAATAACCAGTACTAGAAGTACTAGAGAAGGAGATTTTCATAACTATGTATCCCTATTTATATCACCATGTATCTTTTTCATCGCAATATTCTCATTGGCTAGGAGAGACTTCCTACTGACAAGCCTTTGCCATAAATTTTGACCTTATGGCAGAAATCCCCATAGTTGACCTACAATTTATTCCATAAGTAGCCATGTTGGGAAAAGTAAAGCAGTGACACTTGGTAATAGCCCAGCAATGGGGAAAACATGGATTTCCTGCCATAAGTTACCAGCAAGAATGAAGCTTGTTCTTCCTATCCTGAGATGATTTTTGGTCACAAAAGAAATGCACAGTGTAGTGGTGACAGAATTTTATATCAACAGATAAAGACCGCTACAAGGCAAAAAAAAAATCTTTGATATTTAGAATTATAGAGAGTTTTAAAAATATATCTGAAAGAGTGAATCAAGTGGTACAATCCAGCTACTTATTATTTTCAGCTGGAGAGATATTGTTGAAGTTTACCATTTACTTCCAATCCAATAATAGGTGCCAAAACTAAAACCTGAAAAGAGACATTTATATTGGGGCCACACACAAAACAAAAAGAAGCAAAACAAATAAGCCATTCTTACTGCTTTAAATATATGCAGGCAAGTATCTGGGGTTAGGCTTGTCAACTCTTCTAATCATTTCATTTTTCAGTATATTAAATTGCTTTACATGGGTTAACATTTTATGTCTAACACCAAATAGGCACCAGATATTTCCATTTGTTTTGGACTATGTTATCCATTAGTTTCAAACAGGAAGAGAAATGGAGATCACTAAATTGTCAATACAATATCGTTCAGTGCAATAGAGATATTTTGTTTATTTCATATCATTTAATTGAAATGAAATTGAAGGACTGAACAAGAGCCATCATATATTATATAACAGCTGCACTACCACTAGACTGTGTCTCTTCCACAGAAAAATCTGAAGCAGCAAGTTGGGCTGACGGACCTCTGTTAGCCTTTCAAAGAGGAAAAGGGCAACGTGAACCCAGATGAACCTGACTTAAATCAATTAAATGAGGCCTGGTTTCAAAACCAAAGCTGTTCAAAACGAGTGACAAGAACAAGGTTAATGACTTGTACCTACTACAACAATTCAGCTACCGTTGTCAAACGACTGACATTTCTGGTGAAAAGCATCTAATTATAGGGAAATATACCCATGGAAATACAATTTAAGATGAACAGAAAACTACCTCATATTGGTTTGGTATCATGTGTTTGAGATGGCCTTTACTATGTATGTACACAGTTTTTTTGAGAACATAAAATGTGAACCAGCCATACCCAGAAATAGCCACATGACCAAACACTAACACTTGAAATTGCAGTGTTTTTGAGGGAAATCATCACTATTATTATGGCTGCAACATTGTGAGGAAATGAAGCTGAGATTGTACCTGTGCTTGGGGAAAAGCAGCTGCAGCCAGGCAAAAATGCCTCCCACCCCATCTCCTCGAGGTTCAGCACAAGCTCATGTTTTTTCTCAGAGGGTTGTAAAATTTTAGAGCCTGAAACCTGACAGCATTTATTCATTCACTCACAAATTTGCTCACAAGCCTCCACACCAGCGTTTTAGCTTCCTGGCTAATAGAGCCCACGCCCAGGCATTTTCAAGAACATGGTAATGTCCAGAGGCCGTCTCCCACCAATCTTGGCTTACAAAGCAAATGCTAAGCCAGAATGGGGAAGTGTGTTTAGGAGGAAAGGTAATAGAAAAATAGAAGTGGTATCTGGAGATTGGTAGATATTACAAGCAGGCAAGAGAACTATCATTCAACTGCCAGGATCACAACCTATGGTAAGCAGCACTGTGCTGGTGGGAATCTAGCTTGTGGCTTTTCTGGAAGCATGGTAGCAACCAGAACAACTGCATTGAAGCAGCACTTCATCCCAACCAATGTAAAAACTTTTGGAAGAAGGCTAAGATTGAGTGCTATTTTAAAGACTTTGTCTGAATTGAGCATTGAAAGATTTTGAGAAAAAAATATTGAATATTAAAGATGTATTTACATGGCAACAGCAACTTCCAAATCCAAGAGGGGCAGAATTGTCCCAGAGCAATAGACTTGTGGGAGAAAGTGGGTGCTATAATAAAGCATTGTGTACAGATTTAATATGCTGTGATGTGCCCAGTCCTTGGAAAGCAAAGAACCCTCAAAGGCAATTAGCATTGTGCCTGTGACAGTTCACATAATTCTCTTCTACATGAAAATTGCACCCTTTGAGATAGTTGCAGTCTTTTGTATGAGTGTATGTGAACCTGCAGTTAAAAAATATAAGAAGTCTTATGAAATCTTAAAGTCTAACTAGGAATCACATGCTGCAAAGCTGCTGGTGCAAGCATAAAACAGAAAAAAGAATGATATTCCACTGGTGTTTAAAAGGCTTATTAAAAGGAATAATCAAATGTATGTATATATTTGTGAAGTGAGGTTGTTTCATTTTTTTTTAGGTATCCAAAGATACTGCTCATCTTTTTGACATAAAGGAAGCAGATTTTTTTTGCCATATTAAAATAAAATAAATACATAAGCAATGCCTTTCAGCACAAGCCATCATGGCACCTTTACCCCGATGATGCCTTCTTGATAAGGAGCTTATATTTCTAATTCTTAACACTTTTCAGTTGTGTATGGAATATATGGCATTATCATGTTCTGTTATTAAGGAAGAAAGTGTTTATTCTATGTATTGAGTATAAAGTACACAAAATACAATTTCTGAAGTACAGGAGGTTACATTAAGAAGGCAGCCTTAACTTTTAGGCACATTACAGTAATCAAGGTAACCGTGCTGCAGTGATCACATTCAGAATTTTCAATGTAGTTTAATGAGCAAGAAATGCTTTTATCCCAGTCTAGCTGACCAACCATTCTTGATAACCTCTTCTTTTTGTTCCTGGTGTTATGAAAACTGCCTAAAAAAAGCAAAAAACAAAATAAAATGAAAATTTACATTCTGTCTCAAAAATCTCAACTCTATCAATAACTGAACTATTTACAATGTCCTTGATGATCTACAAATAGCAATGACTAAAATTTTTACAGTTTATCATTGATTTTTGAATCTATTTAAAATGGATTGTCTGAAATCAAATCCATATTTTGATCGATAAATTACAGTGAAATCTTGTCTCATATCTAAAATATTACAAAAGTACTGTCTCTAACATTGTCATGTCAAACTCGTTCTTAGCACTTAGGATCATCTTTCCCCTATTTCGGTGACATTGCACTGAATGCTACTCAGAGAAACTAAGAAACAGAATATGGAGATACAGGAACATGATACAGATATTATAGTACTGGTGATAAGATAATATGGCAATTCTATTTTGACAAGATCATATTAATGTTTAACATGTAACTTGTGGCTTGCCATTATTTTAACAGAATTGAAAGCTTTTGTAACTTGAAATGGCACACTTTCTACTCATCCTTGAATTTCTTTAGGTCACTGAATTCTTAAAATTTTGTAATATTTTAGATATGAGACAAGATTTCATGGGCTGACACACAAGACCAATTTACTATATTTTAAAAACACAATATGTATTGAAAACAATCGTGATTAGAGAGTTCCTTTCATATGGTAAGCATGTTACCAACTTCTCATGTTAGCAAATGATGTAGATAAAATGATCTTTTTCATTTTATACATATACATTTAGATTAGATGACTGGTTTTCCTAAAGATCAACACTGGTATTTTCTCAAATGTATGATGAAATGTAGAATCATCAGAGACATCAAGCATGAGCAGATATTATGCACAAATATTATGGGACCTTCAATGTCTCCCGATTCTTGATTCTATCCAGCTTCATATCTAAGACAAATAATACTGTGGCCACAAAATTGCATTAAAGAACTATTGCAGTGTTTGCAGATTTTGTCCCCATCTCTTCAATAAATCATTATCAGTATTATCAGTATAATACTGATAATACTGATATCATCAGTATATAATAATCAGTATTATCAGTACTAAGTACTATAATCAGTATTATTAGTAAGGCTATCTTATTTGAAATTTTTGTTACAGTAAAATGCATGGCCATTCTATAGACTATAATGCAATCCTTTCAATTATCTGGAACTCCACCAAAATATATCCTTTAGTCTTCTTTTAATTAATTTCCTAACCAAACAACGAGAGACCATGAAAACTATCACACTGGTAGCAAAGTTCATAGCATTTCATTCAACTCTGGATTAATGGCTACTTTTTTAAAAAAAGATTAGTTTGGGAAATGTTAAAACAAATCCATACTAATTTGTATTGCTTCTGCTATTTGCATGGTTTCAACTAATTATTTTATAATTTATTTTAGGACCAAAATCTGAAGCATAATTCAGTTACATTTAAAACAAAAGAAAATTGGGCATCTCATTTCAACGTAATCATGAAGCTACTTTCTAAACAATTAGAGGGAAATTAATTAAAGCATCTGACAGCTGTAAACACAGTTAATATAAAGAAATAATATTAATGATCTCATTTAAAGTTTTGACTTTAATTTTTGTCAAAGCATTAGAGTTATTTTGATAGGTCATCCATAAATTCACCATTTGGCTAATGAAGAGCTGTGGCAATCAGAAATTGTCTCAAGATCCCATAAAAGTCAGGTTTGTGATATTATACCCCAGGGACGTGGTATAATGCAACCTACATAAAATGCCTCTGCCCATTTAACAGTTATATGGTATATAAGCTATTGTTCAATGGAAAACCACTGTTTCTCACTTTTGCAATAATGCCTAAGAACTTTTTGAATAGGACAATTCTAAAAGTTGCTCACCTTTTACAATGGTGTTTCTTTCTTGTAATTGAAGCTTGGATCATTTCCCTCAATCTGAAGCTTTAAGGCTTGTTTAAGGCTAAATTCTGTTTCTGCAGATGGATAGCCTTCCAAAACTTCCTGATGCCCTCGATCCTGGACTGTTCGTGGAACAGATACTCTACCAAGAAAAACCTGATTGCTTTGAAGATGGTAGTTTGGATTTGTCATTATTCCATTTCTCTTCTTTTGCTCTCCACTTTGTTGATGGATCAGGAACTGCTGTTGGGACCGGCAAACTTCTTGCTGGGCTGAAGGGACTAAAATTTTGCACTGTGTATCAGCAGGCATATTTTTAAGAGGCACAGTAGTGCCACATTTGGCAACAGATATATGCTTATCAAACTGAGTCATTTCATATTCTAAAACTTTTGGTTGTGAGGAAGTGGTTTGTTTTACTTTTTTCCCAGCAGACCCGGATTTGTTGGAGTTCTCAGTTTTCCCTGTTTTGTTTGGTTTTGTTGATTTTAGGTTGGGTTTCACTTGGCTCCATTCAAATTCACTATTTGGAGAACTATGATTCTGGGTTAAAGAATGAGTGGTGGAAGAAGGTGAAACAATGGACTGTCTACTTCTACTGCGGGGCAGTGAATGCTGCTGTATTTGTTCTGTGAAGGACATATTGTGGAAACTATCAATAGGTACCGTTTGGGCAGTTGCTGTAGATGATGTTGTACGAAGAGAAGAGTTTTTTGAACTTTTCAGTGAATTATTAGATAAAGAAGACTTCTGTCGGTCAACTGTTGAATCAGGGGATTCAGAGGGAGAACTAAAAGCATGAGATGGGCCATTTGACAAACCACGCAAAGCAGCTTGTACATCACCCCCACCAGTGCTCCCTGAACTGTTTGATTTTATAGTTAAGGATTGCATTTTTGAAGGTACTGATTGCAAAGGCTTTTGCTCCATTGTGTGGATTGGGGAAGGAGTGCATCCATTTAAACTAGAAGCACCATATTTTTCCAGTAGTTTAATTATTGGCGTGTGCCCGTTCTTTGCAGCAACACGCATTGCTGTGCGCCCAAACTGATCTGCGTGATTTGGATCAGCACTATTTTCCAGTAATATCTGCACCACATCAATATGTCCTTCTTGGGCTGCAATGCAGAGTGCAGTAGCACCTTGATTACATGTATGATCAACTAAGGACCCATGCTCAATCAAAAGCTGAACTACTTTGACGTGACCCTGCCATGCTGCCGACTGTAAAGCTGACCGTTTCTCATTGTCTGATGCATTTACATCAGCATGATATGTTATCAGCATCTGTACCATCTCCACGTGGCCCTGCCAGCAGGAAACGTGAAGTGCCGTCCTTCCTTCAGCATCACTTGCTTCTACATTTGCACCATTTTCTAAGAAATACTCAGCCATTGATAGCTGGTTCTCTAAGGCCAGGATGTAAAGTGTCGGCCGGCCATCAGCATCTTTATAGTTCACATCAGCTCCATGGCTGAAAAGTAGTTCAACTATATCTCTGTGTCCTTCTAAAGCAGCAACACGGAGTGCATTTCTCCCATCATAGCCTCTATGATCAATATTAGATTTATTTTCCAGTAAAGTCTGCACGCAGTCATAGTGGCCCTCCTGGGCTGCTAATATGAATGGTATACGTCCATCATTATCAATTTCATTAGTCCGAGCACCTTGTTCTATAAGTGCTTCACATATTAATCTGTGACCTTCAAAAGCAGCCATGTGCAAAGGTGTCCATCCTGCATCATCCCTATGGTTTTCATCTAATCCTCTATCTAGCAGAGTCCGTACTACTTCAACATTACCTTGAGCAGATGCTATGCTAAGAACTGTCCGGCCTTCACTATCAATGCTATCCACAGCTGCTCCCCAAAATAATAAAGTATTTACAACTGAAGCATGACCCATTGATGCTGCGGCAAGAAGAGGAGTGCGGCCATTGTTGTCAGTATGATCTACATCTGCTCCACCTTCCAGAAGCAAATCAACAACATCTACATGTCCTTCATAGGCTGCTACTAGCAGGGGAGTCATTCCATCTTTGTCACAATGATCCACCTCAGCTCCTCTGTCTATTAAAAGGCTCACAACAGAAGCATGTCCCTTGCTAGCAGGAACACAAAGAGCAGCAACTGAGAGAGCAGTCCTTCCATCCACATCCTCATGATTTACCTCTGCACCATGGTCTACAAGATGCTCTACAATTTCTCTATGTCCCATGTATGCCGCAGCAATTAAAGCAGTTCTCCCTTCATTATCTGCTTTGTTCACTTCAGCTCCATGTTGCAACAGATTCAGTACAATATCTTCATGTCCTCCCCAGGCTGCTGCTCTCAAAGCTGTTCGACTGTCAGCATCTGCGCAGTCCACTTTTACACCAGCATACAGAAGTGCAGAAACAACCTCAGTATGTCCACCCCAAGCTGCAGATCGCAATGCTGTCCATCCATCATGGTCAGTATGATTTATGTTAGCGCCACATCCAATCAGACAATTTACAACTTTGGTGTGTCCTTGCCGAGCAGCTAAAGTAAGTGCTGTCTGCCCAAGAGTATCTTCAATTTCGAAATCTGCTCCTCTAGAAATTAACAAATTCACTACATCAAGATTGCCACTGTAGGCAGCATTGGCCAGCAATGTTCTTCCATTTGAATCACATTGATTTATTGAAGCACCATTATCCAATAAAGTTCTAATAGAATCTTCTCTTTCTAATGCTTGTCGCACAATGCAAGATGTCCGATCGTCTTCACTATTAACATGAGCACCAGCTTTTACTAGCAATTGTAAAACTTCCTGCTCTTTGGGGATCAACGTCAACAAAGAATCTTTAACAGGAGTACCATTCCAGATCATCCATAAAGCTAACTCAGAAGTTTCCAGTTGTAAATTTGAATCTATTAAATGCAAAGCAAATTCTTGTGCTTCTAATGGAGCTAAATCCTTGGCTCGACATGTATAACTCATTGCTAGCATTCGGTGTCCCTCTGCTGCGTTGCATAAATATTTTTGTGTACAATGTTTTACATCCAGCAACCATTCTGCAAAACTGTAGTGAAAAAGGATCTTTGTGTTTCCTAGACCATCAACGAGAACTTTTGATAGAACATCTAGTTTGCGCTGGAAATCCTCCATAGACAATGCCATATTTTTGGTCCACACTGCATGGAACAATTCAGTTGTTGTGAGTGGTCTACAAGCAGCAAGGATTACATTCAGAATAGGTTGGATCTTTGCAAACTGTTTTCTCACAAAAAGTCTCTGACAAAGCCAAAGATAGAGTCCATTTAATGTTCCAGGGATATCACGAATTTCTCTTAGCATAATGAAATTTTCTACTACTCCATCTAGGACACGCTCAAGGTACAGAAAGCAACCACTGCTTTTAATGTGAAGCTGATTCAACATTTCTGCAGTTTCTTTTGTGAGATGTTGTCTCAGGGCTTCTTCTTGATCCAAGCGATGAAGAATATACTGTTGGACATCTTTCACAATATAGGCCTTCCTGAGGTCATCAAGACTTATTTTTCGAAAGCCTAGACAAAAATAAGAGACAAAAAGGTAAGCATTTCAAAAGTTTAATTTCAAACAAATTTTACTTATTCTGTTCAATTTACTTACATGCAACATTAGTTCAAATGTGTCTAATAGTTCATGAACTACTTAATTGCACATTGAAGGTTTTTCTTTAACACAGAACATGTTTCTTGTTTAAACATCCAATGTTTAATACTTTATAAAGCAAGATTACATACTCACAATCTCTAAACTTGCAATATGGTAACTAATTCACAAACTGAGTTTTTGAATTTGTTGTATCGCAAACAGATTGTTTATTCCATTTGCAAGATTATTAACCATGATTTGCTATTTGTCCATCTCTATAATGATTTCTTCAAATCAGAAGTTCACAAAATTAATTTTGTAACAGTCAAAATGTGATTTAAATTCTCTTACTTTTCTTAAGAGAACAGACAACTCCATTTCATTAGGAATATGAAAACAATGAGGAAATTCAGATGAAAATGTCATTAGCTCTACCTAGTCAAAAGGATGCAGCAGAAATAGGAGAACTAGTGAGGATTTTGAGAATGTAAAGTGAGCATTCTGTTTCCCTTTGAAAATATTTATTAATACATAATTTATTTATTAATTGGAAAATATTAAACACAAGAATAAGACTAATACGAAGTAAAATAGAGCAAAAAAGAGAAGAGAAAAATGAAAAAAACCCTAAAGATGCAAAAGAAAAATACTAGTAAAAGATAGAAAGAAAAAAGAAACAAAGAAATTGGCTTTCAGTGTTGCTTTTAGCAGTTATTAAGTACAATTTTAAGTTGACCTTTCTATCTAAAGTTATGTCATGACTCTTTTTTCTGTAACCTATCCTATCCAATCAAAATCATATTCTTTTTTTTACATATTGACTCTATAAGGGTTTTCAGTCATGAATAAGCATAGATATTGTAATCAAACAAATCATTTTAGCAAGTTGGATCATCTTTACCAATCATTCCTCTATCATAAGTGTTGCCAAATCTTTCCATCTTTGTCCATAACAATAATCTCATTGCAGTTATCATATATAAAAACAATTTTCCATGACTTAATTTCTAACTTCTTATTCATCATCCCAAAAGAAGCAGTTCTGGTTTCCGTTGAATTATAATCATTAAAATTCTCTGAATCATTGTATGTATTTGGACCCCAATTTTTCTAGTTTTTCCCATGTCCACAAAATATGATAAAATGTCACCTATTGTTATTCACATTTAAAACAGGAATTTGAGCTTCCTTTTAAAATACAGACTAATTCTCTAGTGGTACATACTAATGATATATCATTTAAAAATTGTATTTAAGGTTATGACATTGTGTAATTTCATGCCTTTCAACCATGTATTTTCCCATTGTTCCACCTGCTATACTATAGCCAAACTTTTTAACCACTTTATCATGCATTTCTAATATTTTTTTGTTTCAAATTTCAAAAAAGTGTATACATTTTAACAATCACACATTCATCATATCTACATAATTGTGTTTCAAATAAGTCTAATAATGTTCAATACTATTTTGTTACCTATTTTACATTTTTCAGATAACTATAAATAATAAAACCATTGATAAATCTGTCCTCTGCCATCAATTGTTGTCTTGATTTTATTTTACATTTATTTATTCATTTATTAAATCCATTGTTAGTCGAGCAAATTCACCCCAAGGTCAGATCATGCAATGCTCAGACAAATTGAAATAAATAAATAATCAATCAATCAATCCAACAGTTACATCTTAGAATCTATGTGCTTCAGTTAGCATATTAAATGTTGAAATTCATGACAAAATAATCAGAAAAAGACTGAACAATTATAGTTTGTTTGGAAATGTTGCCAGGAGAAAGCCTGTTCTAAAAAGAATATGGCAGCACAGCTTAGGTTTGTAAAGTTACCTCTGAACAAATCACAAGACTTCTGGAACACTGTCCTTCGAATAGACATATCCAAAGTGGATATGTTTGGCCATAATGCATAGTGCCATGTTTGGCAAAAATCAAACACAAACATCTCATATCAACCATCAAGCATGGTGGTAGAGGGGTGATAATTTGCATTTACCTACTTTTAAGAACTAAGGACCACATGATTTTTTTCTGTTCTGATCGGAGAACTCAACCTCCTTTATTCATTGAACTGAATAAATATACATTTCAATTAATCAACTCAAAGGAAGCTGCTGAGGCAGAATTGCTAATATAGCCACCTAATTGCCATGCAAATACCAAGACATAACAGCATCTATGCAATAGTTAAGATACTTTTTTAAAGAAATGAACAACTTGTGAATACTAAAAATAAAGCATGTAAACCTGGAAATGAAGGTTTGATTTTAATTATTCCCAATTTTAATGATGCATTTTTCAACCTTTGCCGTCTGTATATTTTTTTTCTTTTCTTCAGGCTAAAATCTCTAGTTTATTTTGCATTATGAAATACATATGGACAGATTGAAGTTAAATTCTTTTGAATATACACAAAAAAATTGGGATTCGACTTCCGGCTTCCAGAGGCAACGGACGGCTGGTGGGCTTTCTCCTGCCCCCAGCGCCCGAATCCAGCCGCC
>JAOYMU010000302.1:30200673-30211162 GCA_025802295.1 Psammodynastes pulverulentus | reverse complement strand
TAAAAAACAACTGATTGACAAGAGAATAAGATAATTTTCTCAATATGGAAGACATTTTTTGAATGTTTCCAGAATCTATTCTGGAAAATAATTTTATTAGTTCATACATTTCTCAATATTTGGATCTCCACATCATAGTCAGACTTATTTTTTAACCATGTTTTCCTGCATAAGCCACAATGACCGTTCATACTTCACATTAAGCCATAATAATACACATTACAAAGGTAAATTTGAATCAAGAATAACCCATTTAGTGCACTGAATTAAGACATAATAGATACTGACTCTATGAAAGTAATTATTAAATTAGCCTTGCTTCAAGATTCTGGTTAGTATTACTTAATTTAGCTGAGTTTGCTAATAATGCTTTGGTTTATTTCTTATAATATTATATATTTTATAAAGTATTGGTGAATTAATCCTTGTAAGAATAGTTCTTATTTGTGAAAATTAAAACTGTTATTACATGAAATTCTATAATAAAAAGAGATAAAATAATATTGACCGAGGAGACTGCTTTTCAATTCTATTTAATATATGCTCAGGCATATAAACTTGCTTTTCTTTACTGCTAAGAAATAATGTTATGGGAATGCTCATGATTCTTTTCTACTCTACTTTAGAATATTCCTTAATTGACCATTGTGATTTTTTTTCCTTATTCATCTTCCCTGACAACTTGCTTTTTAATTTTTACTCTCCTTCCTTTCTTCTATTTACTTCTAATCAAATTTTGTATGAATTTCACTGCAGACAGTTTTCAGTTATTAGATGTATTTCTAATATCTTTAGGAAAGTTAATTTATTTTATTGCCAGAGAATAAAATTTCTGTCATTGGGAAGAAGAAAGTAAATAGATGTGCTGTTGTAAATAGATGGTGTAGAGTGGGATAGAATTTACAAATATCTACATGAGAATGAAGGTGGCAGCTAAAATATGAATTAAATAGTTAAAATCTATATTTGAAGATATTAGTTGATGCTGTGAAGATTGTTGTGAGTACATATCATAAGTAGGGGATATTTTATATTATTCTCCAGGAATTATGATAATGAAAGAACCAGAGATGAATTTTGGAAAACACTGTCCAACATAGTGAATGAATGCGGTCGGCTGAAAAATATTATCATAACCAAAGTCTAGGAAGGCCAATACAGCTTTAAGATAAATAGGAAATAACCATCCAGATTCTTTGTTCAGCATGTGATGGAGAAATGTGAAATAATCAATAAATAAAATTTACTTTGTGTCTGTTAGAGAAAATATATGATCAAGTGAATCGGTCTCAATTATTTTAATTATTTGATGTTTTGGGTAAATATGGAGTTAAAAACTGGAAAAGATGTGGATTGTTGTAAGTATACATAAATTGGGGTAAAAATCCAAGGTTAAATGGATGAATTTGAATTCTTTAATACAAAGTTTACCTCAAGATAGGAAAATGGAGAAATGTTAAGGCATGAACATTTTTGGTTAGTGAGCACTGAGCAGTATGGGTTTTATGTAAGAAATAAGCATTTGTCAAAGAGGGAAAAAGAGGGAGAATGGTTCTATGTCAGAAGACTCTTTTGTCCACTTCTTCTAAGTAACTGAGAGCTGAGTATTCAGGAGTAACATAAGGATAAGGTGAAGCTATGGGTATAGATTATTTAAGTCCATGTGATTTCAAAGAGAGATAGAAATAAATTAAAAATGAAAGGTTTCTAATAAATGTGGATTAAATAGAAAAAGTGAGAAAAATCAGTAGGAAAAAAGAATATTAAACTACTTTGTTTATATGTACAGAATAATTAAAACTGAACCATTGAACAAAGATTAAAAGGTAGGTTGATGAGTTGAGAAGAAAGAAAGATTCAGAGAATCTGGATGGCATCAAATGAAATCTGAAAGAGAGAGAGGGAGAGACACAGAGAGAGATTCCCAGACTGTTCTACTGTCATAATACTAATTATTGTATTGTATTCAGAATATTGTATATTCTGAAAAAGAGATGGAAAGCTTTGTAAAAACAAAATACATTTTTCAGCCAATAAAGCTATTGTATTACAACTGCCTAATCTGTTCTCTGTTCAATTATTGTCCTTTTGATTTGCCTACCTCCACTCTTTTGTTCTGTAAATAGGGTGCTAGCATTTCTGAAATGAGTGGTGCTTAAACAACTAGGATTGTCTTACTAGAGCCAGAAACCTGAGAACAAAATGACAAAGTAAGACATATTTGATCAATAAGACAATTGCCACCCATAGAAAAGCAAATGTAAAAAAGGAGGATTAGAAAGTATACCAGCAGAGCTATGAGACAATTTACCAAGTCTTGGAAGCCCAAGCATGAATAGGACATAATTAACATGGAAAACTGGTAAAACAGATAAAAGGAAGAACTCTGTGAAAAAGCATTTCTTTTTACAATTATGCATTGCATAAGCCTTGAGGAGCAAGACCTTCCTAGTTGCTGGTATATATCTTTGATTTACAACTTGATTCTGATTTGCTCTTTGATTATGATTGCTACTTGACCTTTTTTCTCATTTTGTGCTCTTGACTTATCTTAGTATCATAGTCATGTGTACTTGAAAAACTTTTTAATAACAAGATGCTTGACTTTTTGAAGATCTACGTGTTAATGTTGCTGTTGATTTATTACCATTGAAACAGCTATTATGATCCAGGATATTTCCTATCCAATCCTTGGCATGAGAACTATCCCTTCTATGTGAATTTGGAAACTATTGTGGCATCTGTATAGGAATACAGTATTTCTTAACTTACCCAGAAATATCTTGCTGGAAGTAACATCCCATTTCATGGGAGCATCTGCAAAACATTTTCCCATAACTAATGCTGACAGAGATTGCAAAAGTCATGCATTTCCCTTGTGGATTTCTACAACGCAGAAGTCATTTTAGTCATTTTCATATGAGCTTTAGGGCATTACACCACTGAAACTAGAAGACAAAAAGAGATTGTGATTGCTCATATACAGTACATACAGTATTTTACTAAACCATATTTGAAATATACGGTATGTGGCTCAGGGTTAAACTTGTTCTCTTTTTTTTCATTCCATACTCCTGTCTTACATTAGTATTATAGTTATGTGTATATGAAAGGCTGATATTTTACAACAAGATGCTTGACTGTTTGAAGATCATAAACATTGTCTCATAAACATTTCATTATCCATATAGGTAACAGCATCCACGCACTGATGATGTTACCTAATCAAGTAATGAAATGTTTGCAAACAAACAACCAGACTGAGAACAAAGGACTCCAAAACCATATTTTATTCAAATAACCAAATTTTGTAGGTTTGGACAGTAAATGGAATTATAAGCTGTGCACATATTTTCATAACTCGCTAGACTAAAATGTCATTTGCTAGGAAAAGATCCAAATATTTTCTTTCCCAAGGCTCTTGATTAATTTCCTATGTTCAGACAAATGGCTAATACAAGACCAAAAAGTGTTCCTAATTTTGGTATGCATTTTACAGCAATGCAAGTCACACTTTATTAAACATATGAAATTAATATCGTTAACTGGTATGCAAAGGATCACCATATGTGTTTCCCTTCCTTCTGACAAATGTAGAATACGAGCAAGTACAGCAGCTGTTAAAGTTGCATTTTGTTCAGTCGACAAATAAGGAACATGAGAAGCATCAGTAGCAACAGATGATGCTGAACCAAAGCTCTTTTGACATTAGAAAGATGCCTGTAGGTACTGAGTGCAGATGGAGGATAACTGACCTTTTAGAATGGAAAAATTCTCATGCTACTTGTTCTGCAGTGTGAAGAGATCATTTTCAAAAATCTGCTTAGTTATCTGGTAACCAGCTGAGGTATTGTAATTCATTACAGTCTTATGTATAAACAGAGTCATTTTCAAATGTGGTGAGCAATATATTGTACAATTGAACTTCTTGTCTTCCCACGGGTACCATTGTCAGTGCACTTCCAAAAGTTCTTTTTTGTGATGAATTATAGAGAACCTTTTTTCTCCATATGATTGTACTTCTTTTAGTCTGTCATTCAGCAAAATGTTGGGTACCAAAAAGACTACAGAGCTTTCCCTCATTAAAACCAGAAGTATACTGCTATTTTCATTGTGATGCAAAATGGCAAAAGAAGAGGATACGGAAGCATACGAGTCTTGTCTATCATCTTCCAAGTGTAGAATGTGAAGCTCTTCATGACAGAACAGGCAATCTGGAAAATCAATATCCTCAGTCAGTGAAAATTCTCCATAAATAAAACCATCACAGAGCAATGCTTCTAGTCTTGTAAATGGAATGCTGAGTCAACCTATGGAAATATTCCTTTACTGTATAGATCCCTCCATTGCATAAACCAGGGGTGTCAAACTAGTGGCCTGTGGGCCGGATGCGTCACGTGCTGGCCCCACCCCTGCCCGGTGAAAGGGAAAAAGTTCCAATATGTCATGTGACAATTCTGTGACAATGCGAGTTTGACACGCCTGGCATAAACTAACCCTCTACTGATGCAACAGTGGGGCAATAATTTTTTGTGAGGACAATAGAAAATGGCTAGATTGTAATTATTAAATCCTTAAGACCAGAATTTAAAAAAGTAAAACAAACAATACAGGTCTTTCCTTAAATCAAAATAAAGGCATTGTAGGCACTTATTTGGCTTCTAGGGAATTTCTAGGGAATTCTAAGTCTTCTCTATTGTGCCAGATTTGTGATGGTGCAATAGAAAAGTCGCTATACAAATTCCTTTTTGCAAAAAAAGACAGTTTATAAAGCTCATTTCCAATTATCTCAGTGACAGTTTCTGCCACAGTTTCCACCACAGTTTACATAGAGTGTGATGACTTGGGGTGTGGCATGAAGGCAACACAGCCAGAGAACAGTATAAGTCCTTTTATTGGCATCAACTTTGCCCCAACATGCTGTTTACTCTCTGACCTAGAGAAAAGCTCTCCCACAAACATGCAGCAGCCTCTGGTTGCAGATACTCCAGTCCAAACGCTGTAAGCAGAA
Organism: Psammodynastes pulverulentus; assembly: GCA_025802295.1. Classification (NCBI taxonomy): domain Eukaryota; kingdom Metazoa; phylum Chordata; class Lepidosauria; order Squamata; family Psammodynastidae; genus Psammodynastes; species Psammodynastes pulverulentus. Next base: position 30,206,151 of record JAOYMU010000302.1, on the reverse strand, counting down.
TGATTGCAATCAACCATTCTAGCAGGGCAAGATCATGAGTCCCAGATGTGAAGAATCATAGCAACAATTCCAGCAAGAAAAGATAAGCACACAGAAACATGGCAATAATTCAATCAGTCAGGAAGAATGTCAGGAATGCAGGCCACAACTCTCAACACTAGATTAATTCAGCATTTGTTTCTGGCAAATGCCCCTCCCAACTGCTTCTCCTTTAAACTCCATCCCCAGGTGTGCCTTGTGAAGGGAATTGGGGGCCTTTTCTTCTTTGGAAGTCATACCACCCATATTGCTCTTTTCTGTGTTCTTTCATGCGTGCTCTAGGATGAGGCGAGGGTAGACCTTGGTCTTCATCTGAACCCCTTTTCCCTGTTCTACCTCTCCCAGGTTCTGCCCAGCCTGATTTTGCCCTTCGCCAGTTTCCTCCACAGCCAAAGGAGCCACTCTCCCACTCTCTGTCAGTGTTCGTCTTCATCCTCAGATTCAGACTCCGATGGAGGCATGACATAGAGTATAAATAAGATATCCTCTATACAGGTGTACACTATAATCGGTAGATGCATATAGTGCTTTGGTAGATTTTTAAAAAATCGAAGCAGGCCCAGTCATTCTGTGTTTAGTATATTATATCCTGGAAAGTTTTCAGAATATTATATATTATAAATTGGTCTGGGAAATTTGAAAAAAAAATATGGAAGGAAGAAATGATCAAACACTTCCCAACCATTAACAAGAAAACAACACATATGGTCTCCTAGAGATGACTTTGATTTGAGGGGAAGTTTATCTTACTTCATTTATAAAGGGAATCTCTCTATATTCTATTATCGCACACAGAAACACACACACTTTCACTAGGACCAAAGATCAGGTAGTTTTGTTTGTTTCATTTTGTTAGGAAAGTAAAGAATCTGGGCATTATTTGTATATTTTCAGTTTGAATGTAGGCAATGATTACCAAAGATCTTTTTTTAGCTCTATTACCCAGATAAAAGCAATTAAGAGGTGGATCAAAACATTTCAAAGTTTATGGGAAAAATAAACAGGGTGAAAATAAAGATTGATAACATTTTTTGAAAACATTGCCTTAGTTGATTCCATGTCAATATTGTAAACAGATTAATATATTAATGGTTAAATTTCATGAAAGGGAAAAATATATAGATTTTCTCTGTTGAGGCTATGGCTCATATGATTATCATGGTTTTAATTTTCCCAATTTTAAAGACTATCATTAGACATGGTTGTTAACTTCAATAATGTATTGGAATGAAAATTGTATTGTCTATTCACTGTGATGCAGACTACATTTGGTGATTTGTGGGTTGTGAACAGAATATCAAGTCGATGAAACCGATGAAACTTAATGTTTATTCTTCCAGGAGGAAGACACCATCAAGGATATCTAATTTCATTTAATCAATGCATACATCTCTATACTGCCTTCCTAATTTCTTCAGCTTATCTCCTCATCTTATTGCACTCAGATGGAAGATTCCAGAGGATAGAAGAGGACAGAAAAATGAAACTGCATAACTGTTGTTCTTAACAAGAAACACATGAAAATTAGCTTTACAGTCTAGCTTTTATAAATTTCCCATCGTTCCCAGTTTGACTTAAAGACAAAAGAGAACCATTTCCTGCTGCCTGGAAGCTTAAAATAAAAGAAACATTTGCAATAATCTAATACCGCAGTGCCTTCTAATAATATGTTATTAATAGGCTATTTATGGCATTATAATAGCCAGTTCAGGGGGGGAAATGCAAATGTGTCCAAGATATAGTTTAATCTATGTTATACTGATTAAGAATGGTGTCTTTTTTAACTTCCTTCTTCAAATAGTTAATATAACTTTAATAATTTACTGTTTTATAATCAAGCTCAAGTAATGAAATATGTTCCAGACTGGTTTTATTATTGAAAACAGTTGCTGAACATTTGATCATTAGTAGTTGTCATCCCATTCAGGTAGGCAAGGTCAAGTAATACAGGCAAGTCAGGGGTTCAAAGAATACTTTTTATTGCTGTGGGATAGAATAACAGAACTCTCAAAGCCTCTCATAGTTTTTCTCTTCCTCATCTTACACTAAACAGAATCAAGACAGAGATATTTTTATTCTCATGATTTTCTCTTCTTAAAACTCTCACCTTTTCCCCAGTTCATTTTTTGTCCATATAGGCAAGATATTTATGCTTTGCAATAGGAAAAGTGTTAACCCAGTACCAAAACAATGTATATCGAACAGCACTTATTTTTTATTTTAAAATAATATTGCATATGCAAGAAGAGGAAAAAGATTCCAATAATTTTCAGCAATGTCTGTTCTCGATTATTTCTTTTCCAGATGATGGTAACACTGAAGATAAAAAAAATCAACCCTTAGTCATGGGGGAATGCATAATGATACCCCTGCTAGAAAGATGCCAACTTTCACTGAGACACAAGTTTTTCCATTTTATTTCTAGCTTTGCCATAGAGAAAGATGATATACCGAATAATGATCACTTTAAAAATGTTTTATTTATTAAATAATTTATTAATCAAATTTATAAAGCTACCCATTTCACCAAAGGAGATTCTGGACAGTATGCAACATATATTAAAAAACACACACAGATCTAAAAAAATATAAAAATCACATTAAAACAAATATTACCACAACAGAGATACAAACCCTTTGCGAAGAGAGGATAAAAATAGGTAACTCATCAAATTCAAAGTTTTTTGATAAATCCTTTTATGGCAAGACCTTGAGGAACCGAAACATGGCCAATTTAAATTAAATCTTCACAATAAAAAAAATTGCATTTTGAAATGATTATTTTTTTTATTTATAATTTTTTTATTTAATTTTTAATTTTTTATTAAATAAAGGTTAAAAACAGTTGAACAAAGTGCAACTTCCTTGGCATTCATTTATGCCATACATACTATAACATAGAAGTAAATATAACAATTGATCTTTCCTTTTCCCTACATTACTACGTGCTAGTTACATTTACATTCTTATTATCCTAAAACTTTAAATCAGTTTCAGTTGTTACAGTTTCAAAAAGGGTCAAAGATAATAAACTTAAGACCATGTATCTATACCTGAGTCACTTCTCAGAGTGACATATAAATTTAACAATTAAATAAATATAATGGGGGATAGGCAGGTTTATGCATTATTGAGCATTTTGAGAATTTGAAGGGATTATGGATAAGAATGGTAAGACATCTATTTACCAGCTTTCCTCCTAAGTATACTCAGTATGGCTGATTGCTATTATATTTTGTGTATGTTTGTGTATGCACTAATGGATACATTGCAATAAAGCATCATGTTATGGACACTCACTTTAAGAATGTCTTCGTAGTCATTCAAGAGGTGAGAGGCAAGAGACTGCCACATTAAAAAAAGGATACTTTGGTTTGAACAATACTTTCCAGAGTGCCATCTTCCTATTTATTTTTTAAAGGTAAAATGAGTAAGAAACAATTTTTTAAAAGAGAAGAGACAGAGCACCAAAGAAACATCTGTATTTACATTGCTACCCCATATATAGATGAGTTGCCAAATAGTAACAAAGTCGACACTTAAATGAATCTAAAGGCTAGAACTATAACATACAATATTTCATGTCCTTTAAGATAAGAATTTTAGGAGCAAAAGCTTTCATAACATATTTGGACATTATGGTCTGGGAAAATATCTTTCTAGAGTTATTTGGAAACATAGTTGGAAATTAACAACACTTCCATTTTCTCAGATGATTTTGCCTTGGCTTTACAGCAAAATAGTGGTGTTGGCAAGAAGGCTGTGGAATTTAGAAAACCATGCATTATTATTGCACTTTTAGCCATTTAGTTAAGGACTGTCTTATGAAGAACAGGTGGGACCCTGCCAAGAGACTCTGTATTCTTTTGGCACTCTTTTCTTTTGTCATCTCAGAGCATTTTTGAGAGCAAGCCTACAAAAATGTCTAGTCAAAGCCATTTTAAATACACTTTATTTTTAAACCCTGATCACTTTCCATAAGACTGTTATGGGAATTGAGATTGTTCAAAAATATCAATCCAAGAATTTTTCTTCATCCACATTCCTATATATTTATGTATAAGACCTTTGGAAAGATTACCCTAGAAAAGAACTCATTTGTATTCCTGTCACTAGTGCTTGTTATTGCTTTTCCCACTGAGGAGTAACTGATGTATTAAGAACTAAGTCAGATTTTTTTCCCCTTTGGATCTTAGTATATTTTTGGCTTTGAGAAGATACAGCAATACCTCTAACATTTTCACTTCTCTCCATTTTGAATGCAAACAATATGGCTAGCTAGAAGGATTGCTTTGCAAATATAAAGATAAGTTTCTAGCAAGGGTAAATGGATTTGCCCTGTATAGAAAACCTAGTGACCCAGCCTGCAAGCAGGTTCATTGCAGTGGCAGATTTTCTTTGAAAATTGGATGACTTTGTAGCCATTTTTCATCATTCTTCTCCCTTTCTTTCTTTAATAGCTTCATGACCAGACATTCCTTTCACAATTGCAGGGAGTATATCGTTTTAATGTAGGTCAGAAATGCCATGAAGGTGTCTTATGGCACTACTTTTAAGGCATATGAAGGGCTCTCTATGTAAGTAAAGCAAGATCATTTTTAAAAGAGAAAAGGAATGAAAGACCATTAATTTCTTTTCTGGTAGTTGCATGTTGGCAATAGGCCATTTGTCATAGATGAATCATTAGTTCGTTTAAACTGCTGTACCAGTCCACTGACTTTAGCTAAGCACACAGTCCTCCATAATTACTTGTTAGGTTAATGCTCCAGCACACATATACACAATTCACAGCTGTTTCTTTGAAATAGGGCAGACCCACTACTCAATCTGGATGTCAAGCTAAAAGTCCTTGTGTGATCTAATAGGTTAACGCGTGGCAGGATATCTCGGTGCTGATCTGCATAAGTCCTTCTCTTGGAGGATTCCACAGACAATTGCTAAACTATAATAATGCATGTGCTGAATTAGCAGTACAGTATTCAAATTACAACTGCTGACTCAGTTCTGAATCTATCCCTTTCCTACTTATCTTCCTCATTTTTACAAAATTTTCTTAGTTCTGGTTAAAGTTTTTTTTAATTAGAATATCATACGAGTGGTGGGAAGGAAGAAAAAGATCAGGGGATGCATGAAATATATCCAGGTTCAGCCATAGACTCAAATACCTATACACTAATGGTCAAAGTTTTGGAATAGGTTGAACCTAAAATACTAGTATATGAGTACATATCAGGTATGGTATAGTTGCCATTAATAAAACATGGTGTGATGAAACTCACATTGGAATGTACTGCTGGAAAGATATAAATTTTTCAAAAGAAACAGATCTAACAAAAGAGAAGATAGTGTTGCAGTATATGTAAAAATAGCAATAGCAATAGCACTTTAGATTTATATACCGCTTATCAGTGCTTTTTACAGCCCTCTCTAAGCGGTTCA
>JAOYMU010000302.1:30114311-30124695 GCA_025802295.1 Psammodynastes pulverulentus | reverse complement strand
AATTCTATTGTGATTGGAGTGTAGAGGCTCAGTGGTTAAAGACACTGAGTTTGTCAGCTGGAAAGCAGAACAGCCTGGGTGTGAGACTCAAATGTATTTTATTTGTAAAATTTGACTTATTTATAAAAATAATAAAGGCGGGATATAAATAAATAAAATAAAAACATTTTTTATTTATTGCTAAATCATATTATAAATACATGCAGTCATACATGTACATATACATACCATACATATTCTACATTTAGAATTAGAGAAATATTTAGAGAGCTGGCTCAAATTACTCATGGTTGAGCAGATGCTTTGCATCTTGAAGAAGAAATTGTGGTCAAAAGATAGCTGGATGTGAGATCCAGACTGCTGATAATTCTCTATGGACTAACGGAGGATATTGAGATCACCCTCATATTTCTGATAAAGCTGTTTTTGATTGTTTGTTTTGGGAGTCAACAGCAGAAAATGAGGTTTCTATTTGCAATCAGCTGGGAATCACAGGTTTCACCATGCTCTGAGCCATTCATGTAGCCTTTTTAAGGACTCAAAATTCAATCTAACTTCACTTTTTAGTCACCTTGGCATTTAATTTTCTGTTAATTGCCTTTTCAAGATTGAAAAGCCTTCACAAATTGCCGCTTTTTATTTGCTGGAGTGAGTCTCTCTTTAGTCCATTTACAAAGAAAGAAGTATGTGTTTCCAGCCTTGTAAGGTTTTATTTTTTGTAATATGCAGCAAAAGAATGACTATATGTTATTTTTTGGAAAGTTCTTAAATGTGAAGAATGTGAATGAAATCGATTTTAAAAAACATGTGGAAGTTAACTAAAAATATCCTCTCTTGTGGGAAAGAAATTCTGTATTTATAAGTTGCTGATAGGAAGGCTTTGAAGGTTAACCCCCAGATCGCTGCATTAAAAGGAAATTTATGATTTGTGGACTCAAAAACTGAGTAAATTACTTAACCCTATATTGCAACCAAAAAGTGCTGAAGAGAATCAAGCCTCTTTGAATAAAATTGAAAAGTAAATTATTGAGGATCCTAATATTCTAACCTAAAAGAAAGAGATAGGAATATTGGATTTAACAATAGATGGACGTTTATTTAAAAAACAACAGACATGTATAAATAAGCTTTCAAAAAATGATGTGGATTATTTAGTTAAACTGACATACAAAAGATTCACTGGAGAGGCTGCCCCATTACAGTGGGCTTTGATAAAGATGACAAGGGCCTGGAGAAAAGAAATAAAGATAGAAGAAATCAGATGTTAGAATTTTATGTATGGGATTTAAAGACTGCTGGGGAAAAGAAAAAAAATGCAAAATTGCTTTATGGCTAGGTAGGATATACTATGGAAAGGAAGCTAATCACCAGATTGTAAGAACACATGCGAATGGTCAGACAAGGAGATATGAACTTACTTATCAGTACCCTTAGATTGCAATGAACAAGGACATACAATTAATTTCACAGGTACTAAGATTGTTGGATGAGCAGGTACAAAAATAGCCAGGAATGATTGAAGTCTGGAAAAAGGGACCCTGGTCAGTTAATAGGAGTGCTAATTTACCACCAGCTTATCTGGTACTTAGGAGCTGGGGAAGCACAAGGAAACAACAGCCAATGATTTAATATATAGATTATTACCTTTAGTATATAACTATGAATTATTATAATGAAATTATTAAATCTCTGATCATGTTTAATGGTTATTTTGACCAGATAGTTTTCACTTTGGAAATATTTAATTAGTCTGAAATATCTGTGTTAATATTTTGTTATAAATAAGGGTTTATTTCAGATAATGTTTAATAATGCTTAAATTTTCCAATGTTTAATTGTTATTTGAGATTAGATTTTGTTTATTATAAAGAGGCACTATGAGGATAAAGTTTTAAATAGAAGTGGGAATATATATGTTGTTAGATATCTTTGCTAACTTTTACTGGGCCTCTGCTGTAACATAAGGTGAGAATTTAGAGATGAGTTTATAGACAATGCAGTGAGATATGAAATGAAGATATATCTGGTGGCAGTTTTAAAAAAGGCAATAAATTGTTAATGTGGAATATACTTGCTGGAGATGGAGGGGGAAGTTTCTTTTTTGAGATTGTTATTCCTATACAGTATATATTCTTTCAATGTATTTTTGTATTGAGATAGTTGTATCAGTTTTTCTGTTTAATGTAATCCTTAATAAATATCATTGTAAAAAATAATGATGGTAACACATGAATCAGAAAAGAATAGTAACAAATCCACATTGCAACAAGATTCGCTGTATCAGTGAGATGGATAGAATAAAAATGAAATAAATAAATAAATAAAAGAAATAAATAATGGAAGTTCAAAACACAAAATACAATTCTAATGCTACCCGAGAATAGACTATATTAATACTAACTATTATGGTAATTATGACCCTTGGTAGTGCAGTGGTTATAGTACAGTACTGCAGGCTATTTCTGCTGACTGCCAGCTGGTCTGCAATTTGGCTGTTGAAATCTCATCGGGCTCAAGGTTGACTTAGTCTTTCATCCTTCCGAGGTGGGTAAAATGAGGAACCAGATTGTTGGGGGCAATATGCTGACTCTGTAAACTGCTTAAAGAGGGCTGTAAATCACTGTAAAGCAGTATATAGGTCTAAGTACTACTGCTATGGCCAAGGCCGCCAAAAGGATTATTAAGTGCTGGAACAAGATTTTGTGCGTGAAAAAGCATAACAAATTTCAAAGTTGATTGGCTATTCTTTCCTGGGACACACCCACAAAGTTCTGCCTCGATTAGTGGGCGGGAGTTGGTCCCTGTTGCAAACTGGGACGTCAAACCTTCACTGCTGTTTTTACCTGGGGGGGGGACAACAAAGCAAGATGGTGGAACCAGGAAAAAAGTATTGTGTGTATTGCTTGGCTGAGGTCAGCTCATTTCATTTCCCATGTACCAAATGTACAGACATCAAACTTTGTCCCAAATGCTTTTTAAAAATTTGGTTTTGTAAAATTAAAAAAAAATCCTCTTCATCCCCTTTGAGCTCCATAGGCCCCAGAACAATGTATCAGCTGCACCCCTCTCTCCTCAGGCCTGGCTATTGCTCTCCATATTTCCCAATCTTGTACAGCTTTTTTCAATAGTTTTATGCTCTGGCTGGTATTGGCTATGATGGTGTCTAGCCATTATACATTTTGGCTACGTCATTTCCTTTTAACATAACTGCCTTTTCCAGTGGTTTTGATTACATGAGATGGCCAAAAGAAGTAAGTTATAACTTGGGGGGGGTGATTTTTAATACTTATTTTACAATAAGTAAATATTCTTACAAGAAATAATAGGAAAATTGAAAGACGGTTTCAATATGGGAGAATGATAATACTTTTTCTGCACTTTCTACAGACTATGCATAATTTTGTGTTTTGGTATCATTTTTATCTTCACTGATTTCCTACATTTCCTACAAACATCTGCATAACCTTAATTTACAGAGAAGTTACTGCACCATCATTTCTGGTGAACATTTTTTTGTACCTTTCTCATTTTACAATATTATTTTTTAAATGAGGTGTTCAGAGATATGCATGATATTCCAAATATGGTTACCTCATAATTTTACTTTAACATTGCCTAGGCTTAGGTTCCTGTTTTATTTTAATGGAGCAAATCACTAGGTTACAGGAACAACTTGCCTTGAGAAGAAAAAATGTCTACAATGAGGCCTGATTCCATAGTTGACATGGTTACTACCTGCAAATACTGTAGGATGCAAGCAGGTATTCAGACACCTTTATTGCCAGCTCAACCTTGGAACTGAACAAAATCCCTGTATTATTACAATGAGAGAAACAATGAAAAAGAAATCAATGAAGTGATCACAGTTCTGCAGCTGACAAGAGAGTAGTCACCCCAGGAAATTAAATTAAATTGAATTGAATCTATGCAGATACTGTGGGGATTTCTGGTTTCATCAAATTGTATTTGTGACTCTAAAATGTAATTTTAAATCAGGCTCTGTGTGAAAGCTCATTAATGATGAAACAGTGATATTCTTCAGTTTAACCATTTATATTATTAATAATTATCTTTTCAAGACTGGAGTTTTCATAATTAATTTAATTAAGTTATGATTTCATTATCACTTAAGATAATAATCAGTGATTATCCATTTATATCCATGAAATATCAAGGTATTTAGAACTACTGTATGTTTGTTCTTTATTAGAAGAAGCAATTTAACAACTATGCATATACGCTTCTCTCATTGTTATTCCAAGACTATATACTCTCCCTGTCCAATAATGGGCTAGAATGCGAATAAGAAAAAATAAATATTGACAATCTGTCTGCTTGTATATATGTGCTTGGGCTCTGGCTACACTTCCAATGGCATTTAGTTTATATGTTACATGCTTTTATCATAACATATCTTGTTCTTTAAAATTTTATTTATACAAATATCAACCTTTAATTATTGCCTTACCATTAAAAAACAAAATCTGTTTCATTATCTTCATTTCAGAGATGAGATGAACTGAATTTATCAATACAGAATCGGCTAGGTGTGATGTGTCATAAGGTCAATGACTCCTACCCTACAGGCTATTAGTAATTGGGAGTTTATGGCAACTGCAGTTCATATTCATTTTAAATAAAACCACAAATAAAACATAAACATAGTTTTATCTATGAATCTATAATGCTATGTTCAAAGCCTGAAAGAAATTCCATGCTGACCATCTGGATGTGCCTTGTTTATCAATGCAGAGAAGAGCCTCTTTACCAAATGATACAAAGATCATGAATAAAAGTCTGAAAAATAATCTGCTTAACAACCTGAAGCATGTGGGCTTCAAAAATGATTCAATTTTTTATATTTTTGTAAGTTTTTCTTTTTTCTATAAATTTGTTTAATAAAAACTTTAGGTAAATCTTGCTTTCTAGTGATCTAGGTTGCCAAGACTCTAACAGAAGCTTTCATAGTATTAAAATCTGTTAGTTGAGATACCTTTAACTGGCATAGTTATTGACAAGAATTCAACACCATAGGCTGCCCAATCATTTCATTTTTTTTCATAAATTATCATTTAAAGCACTTTCTTGAAATGCTAAAATTAATCTATTGCATCAACAATTGTATTCTGTGTCCACCTTTCCATAGTTAGACAGTGAAATAATGTTTCACTGAAACATAGAGAACAAATATGTTTTGTTGTTTTATTATTTATCAGAAAAACAACTTGCCTTATTCCAGCCATCTCATGTTGGGAGATGGGATGTTACTATTTCTCATATGATTACCGATCTAGTCTGAAGACATATCCTGGTTTCCAATCTTCTTTCCTAATCCTGGAATGCATCCATCTGTTTTCATACACCTGTCCTGCCACTACCTCCCATTTCAGATGAGAAATATGTAGAAATTGAGGTGGAATACACTTGAACTTTTAGTGCAGAAAAAACAATATTTCTCAATCTTTACCCAACTGAATAGAAATCACTTATACAAGGTTACAAGAAATTCAAACATAGAAATCAGAACCTAAGAATTTTAGCAACCACCAGATTCAAGAACAAGTCATATGCATAGAAGCAATATTCAACCATTTTTGCATTTCTTTCCAGTTCCACATAACATATTGCTTGATATCTTTATTTAAATGTTCTGGCTGGCTGCCATCTGCCTTTTGTTTTTGCAATGATCATATTTGCTATTATGATTTTTTTTAACTGACTGTGTGAGAACTAACTTGTTCATTATTCATGTTTCAAAATAATTCCTCTGCCTTCCCCCATACTTTCAAAACTCTACTGTGTTCCTTCCCACTTTCTGTGGAAATTTATGATAATCAATGTGTACTCCACCTTTCTTTGCTAAAGAGCCAGTGGAGAGAAAAAAAATTAAGCTTCACCAAAGAGGAAAGTGCAGGCAGAAGAAATTTCCAACTTGCCAAGGAAATCTTGGCAGGGTCCACCAGTTCCTTGAGAAATCAGTGGACAGCCTGAAACACCTGTAGAAAATGAAATGATTCAGGTAGCTAGCTAGGGTGTGCCAGAATTCAAGTATGTAGTGGTCATGACTTAAAAGGACAGATGAATAAAAATGAATGGAGTTAAAAGCAGTGATAAATATAATTTACAGCTGACACTAACTGAGTTACACAGTAACAGACTAGGATTTATTAAACTTCATATAAAAAGATTATATACAGTGAGAGAGAGAAAGAAAGTGATTTCTGTTTTTATACACAGAGACATTTGAATGTACATATAAATAATTTGACAGTTGTCTCATATTTCTTTGGTCACAAATTACAGCTTTTTTCTTACATTGCAATACTTGTTAAAGTATATTTTACGTTTTTTTAAAAAAGCTGCAATCTTCTTGTTTTTACATTGGCAAAATTCCAGCTAAAATGCTGTTACCAACCAGATCATCAAGAAACATATGTTGGTTCTTTTTTGTTTGTGTGAAGAAAACTTGTTATCTACAAATGTCAACTTCCGAAATTTTGGAACACACATATTCTTCAGATTGAAAAACTGTCTTGGAGATAGGTAGAAAGATATTTCCATCACTACACAAATGATTCATTGGCAAAGCATAAAGCTATAATGTGTTAGATAAAACCAAAATCCGGGATAACTTTTTAGGTCAAATAAATGTACCCATAGTTAAATCAAAAGCCTTAGTTTTGTTCTGCTTTAGAGAGAAACAGGATTCCCTGTTCCAAAAATTGTTACCCTATGACTATATAACGTTGCTGTGTTCAGTCACCAATAGGTTTAAGCCTCAAATCCTCAACATTATTTTTGTATCACCTTAGATCAGGTGTGCCAACCTGGATTTCTTTGAGGGTTGGATCAGCATTGTAGTTCTCCATGAGCCAACAGGAGGGGGCGGGGATCAGGGGGGAGATGGGATGGACACCTCCAGCAGCACTCTGATGACCAAAAACAGGCCATGTGGAGGCCCTACAAGGCCTACTCTGCCCTGTTTTTGGCCTCCCCGGCCTCCAGCAGGGAGGCCCCCACACAGTCCATTTTTTGCTGGCAGAAAGCTTCAGGAGACCGTGGAGGCTGAAAACAGGCCCCCCTTGGCTGTTTTGGCCAGCAGACGCACCACGGGCCAGTCCTTTGATATTTCTAAGCTGGCCTCCCAGACCAGATTTAAGCAACCTGAATTCAGCCCATAGGCCTTGAGTTTGTGACACTCCTGCCTTAGATGGTGTCACACTATTTTCCTCTTACCAGTGATCTTCATAACCTGACCAATACTCCCTCCAACTGACCAATGACATATCTAACAATTCTCCACTTGGCTTTGCCATGTGTTTTTTATGGTGAAGAAAAAGTCACAATTTTGTTCTGATGGCAACAAGACATCATGATGCATCCACTTTAGTTGGGAATAGAAAAGGAAAAGGAAAAGAAGGATAAAGTGAATGCTCCCACCAGGGGCAATAACTCCACAGTATTTATGCTGCTTACTGTAAGTGTTCTTGTAACATTTCTTCCTGTTACTAAAATTGAAGCTAACAGAATTCCATGATATTACTGGGGATATGGCTAGGTGATGGTTCCAAGCATGGATTGTCCCAAACACCCCATGTGAAGGAGCCCTTTGTGAATTTAGGGCTGACCAAAATGAGATCAATGATAGTGAAATTTTGTAGACAGCTTTGTTTAGGATAACAAACTTTTCTTTGGAGAGGTATCATTGTAGAGATCGTCTGGCTGCTGTGATAAATTTGCACAGGGTCTTGCTGGCAAAACAGATTTGCTAAAATCTTCAGTTCTCATCAGTAAATTGTGACTAGTAAATGGTGCTATTTGCATATTAATTTGGACTCCTTTTGATTTGGGATTAATCCTGGCTGTTCCAAAGGGAACTAAGAGGCAACACTGACTTGGTTAGACATAAACAATGAATTAATCTAAGAATAAATCCCACTTACATGGGAGCCTTGGTGGCGCACAGGATAGAGTGCAGTAATTGCAGGCTACTTCTGCTTAAAGCCAGCTGCCTCCAAGCTGGCAATTTGGCAGATCGAATCTCACCAAGCTCAAGGTTGACTCAGCCTTCCATCCTTCCAAGGTGGGTAAAATGAGAACCCAGATTGTGGGGGCAAAATGCTGATCCTGTAAACCGTTAGAGAGGGCTGTAAAAAGCACTATAAAGTGGTATATAAGTCTGTACTATTGCTATTATACCAACAGAACAAAATAGCTATGATAAGTCAAATCATATCACTATTCATAACTTCATGACCATCACAGTTTTGGACTTGAATTATGACTTAGGATGAAGTACATTCACCAAAACATTAATCTATATGTTTGCTGAGCTAAACAGTCAAAAGAGAAAAGGGAAAATAATTCTGTGTCAATATTTCAGAATATCTTTTCATTATAGGAAATTTTGTTTTTTTCTAATAGTCCATACAGTGCTTGAACTAATCATATACTGAAAAACAAATGATGCAATATTAATTAGGGTTATGTATCAATCCAACATTTTCATCTGAATCAAATTTGTTCAGAGTTGCATGTTGGCAGATTTGACTTGTGGTTGACTCTGAAATGAGATTTAGGAAACTATTGACTATCATGCAAAGATTATCATACTTTCTACATTGAATTGCCAGAAGCTTTTGCAAACATGATAGTTGGTTTGCTTTCCAAACATCTTAGCAAAACTGAATAGATCAGTAATAATCAATTTTCTCTGTCTAAAGATAATTAACTAATTTGAAATTTTATTAGAACTATTATTTATGAATATTTTCACAGTGTTTCTAATAAATTATTCTGGCAAGTAAAAATAAAGACCAATACTCAGAATTACAAAGTTCATGAGTACAGTTAAATGTACAGGGGCTTCCATGCAATCCAAAAGCTAATCAGACAGAACTATTAATGTTCTGTATAGCCACTAATCTGCCAGCTTACACTATAAAAACTCACAATAATGTCGTAACTGAAAAGGTCCACAACTCTAAATAAGGCCAGTAATTAACACTTCCTTATTCATTTGGGGTGCATTATTTTAGTGCAGGTATAATGAACATTCAGAAAGATTCCCATTTTATGCATTTTGCTGTAATATTTGAAGAGCCCCACTTTCTCACACATATGTTTACCATTTTATATATACGGTTGCCTAAGTTGCCTAAATTTAACTGAGGTTTAAAGTTGTAGTTTACTATAAATGGCAGTGAAACAGATTTTTCTGCTTGTTTGTTCATCTTTGCTACTATCAAAAGGTTATTTGAATTATTTGCAGCATAGGTGTGGTACAGTAGATGAATTGGGAGCTTTTCCATGCAAACTGACATTTTGCTATTGATCAGAAGATAAAGAAGGAAACTAGAAGTAGGATCATTATACTGGAGTTTTCCCTCAGCTGCTTCTAATCCAGACATTTATTATATGAAATATTATTTACATTTAGAATGTGTGTTTATGTTGTTTTTTTCCTGTTCTTCCTTCTCCTTTCCTGTTTTATTGCCTTGCCTTTTAGATTATAAATAATTTTGTATGAGGAAGATTCTTGTTATATTAATTGTATGCAATGAGATGCACTGGGAATACTTTTCAATTGAATATCAGGTAAACACAAAGAAATAAGTCAATAAATAATACATTAGCCTAGAATCTTTCTTGAGAATTACCAAGTCTGGTTTACAAATTCAAGATGACTATTAGATAGCAGCAAAGAACAAATCATAGTAACATTTCCCATTAACAATTTGTTCCCACTATTCAAAGTTTTTATACATTTTTCCCGTATTTGGCTGGCACAGAAAAAGAGAATTTCTTTTTTGTTTTAATTTGCTCATGATTGTCAATTATTTTGATAAGTTTCTGTCCACTATCTGAGACTCAGTGTTTATACTAGATGCTCCACATAGATTAAAGCATTTTTATTGGATGCAGCATTAAGCTTTTGTAAACAACTTTATCACTGAGCAGCAAATGGAATAAGGGCTGCTTGCTGTCAAGTAGGAGAAGATAATCATTTGATTATTGTCTACAACATCACACAACTTTTACCCAACCCACAGATTAGGAGAGAGTCTAAATATATTTGCAGAATTGGAATTTGAAACAATGGCAGCAGTTTTCATTAGGGTACTGTATATACTGTATAAACTGAAAAAAATAGCCAATACAAGATCATCAAAACTCTTTGAGCCCAGTTCTTGAAATTTTAATTCCAAAGTGTTCCCAGAATTGTTCTGAGTGGTGTGTGTGTGTGTGTGTGTGTGTGTGTGTGTGATATAAAACAGTTTTAGTTTATATTTTTGTGTGTGTATGTGTGTATACATGTATGTATGTATGTATGTATGTACGCAGGGCTTTTCTTCGGCGCCGAAAGGTGCCGGAACGCTCCCCC
>JAOYMU010000302.1:29997331-30009938 GCA_025802295.1 Psammodynastes pulverulentus | reverse complement strand
ATTTGTGTACACTAAATTTTAAATAGGTCTTATTTAATGTAATTATAATTACTTCTTATTTCATATGAACAGGATCAGAATTCACTTGTAATAAATATGTCGCAATGTGCTACAATATATATTTATTGGAGCAAAATTTTGCAGTAAAAAATTAAATTCAAACCCTCTTTAGAATTGTTTCATAGTTCTGATTGTCAAAATATATTTTAGTGAATAAATTTAATTTTCATGAAAAATCCTAACCAAAAATGGTTAAAAGTAAGGTTGTTAAAGGCATTTCAAATAGCAACAGTTTGTTTTGAAGGGTAAAAAAAGTTATATTCTTCATAAAGCAATCTGTGGTTGAAATAAAATAACTTAAGAGACAGTTAAGCTAGTACAAAAGTTTTTGAAATACCACAACATATCTGCATCTGCTTATAACTGGCAGCTGAATGTAAAAGATTACTCAGAATTCAATGCCATTGGAGTTGCTGCCATGTATATTGGGGATTTTCTTTTAAAAAAACATTCACCAACTCCTGCCTATAACTTTTTTTTTCACTCAAGTGTGTTGTTGGGAATAAGAGATGGTTCAATGTTATTCAAAACATAACATTTCTAGACTGAATAAATTACTGAAGTTCATTGTTACAGCACTGATGTGAACTTTTTAATTGCTCTTTGTAGGTACTTTTGTATTTGCAGTGACAGTGACCGATTCTGATGCTGGCCCTAATGCTAAACTTCACTATTCCCTTTTGGGAAAGAATTCTGAAAAATTCCACATTGATCCATCAAGAGGAGCAATTATGGTGGCTGACAGACTTTCTGGAACATCCGAAATTACCTTTACTGTGAACGTCAATGATTGTGGCTTGCTTCCAAAGACTGATTCCACAACTGTGACTGTAAGATTTGTAAACAGAGCTGATTTTCCTCAAGTGCATACTAAACAGCACAAATTCATGTTTTCTGAAAACCAAGCAGTTGGCACTTTTATCACTTCTGTTTCTGGAGTGTCATCGAGAGGCGATTCTTTGTCCTACTATATCGCTAGTGGCAACCTTGGAGGTACCTTTCAGATTGACCAATTAACAGGACAATTGTCAATCAGCCAGCCTTTAGATTATGAAGCTGTACAGAAATACATTGTCTGGATTGAGGCTAGAGATATGGGCTTCCCACCATTCTCTTCTTATTTAAAACTGGAAATAACAGTGATAGATATAAATGATAATGCACCATTATTTGAACAAGATCCATTCTTTGTTGAAGTATTGGAAAACCTTTCACCTTCTAAAATAATTACTGTAGCTGCAGTGGACAAAGATAATGGGCAAAATGGACAGTTGAATTATGAAATAATTAATGGTAATATAGAGAACAGCTTCACTATTCATCATACAACTGGTGAAATTAGAAGTGTCAGGCCTTTAGACAGGGAACGAGTAGGCCAATATACTCTAACTGTAAAAGCTTCAGACAGAGGTACTCCTACACAAAGTGCAGTTGTCCAGGTACTTATCAATGTATTAGATGAAAATGACAATGCACCCAAATTTTCTCAGATATTTAGTGCTCTTGTGCCTGAAAATGCACCCTTGGGTTACACTGTTACACGAGTCACAACATCAGATGAAGATACTGGAATAAATGCAATCAGCAGATATTCAATAAGGAATACAAATATACCATTCATTATAAATCCTAACACAGGAGATATAACAATTAGTAGGGTTCTAAACAGAGAAGATACAGATCGCTACAGGATTCGAGTTTCAGCACATGACTCTGGATGGACTGTTAGCACAGATGTGACCATATTTGTGACAGACATCAATGACAATTCTCCACGATTTACAAAACCATCTTACTACTTGGATTATCCTGAAAGTAATGAAGTTGGATCCAGAGTGACCCAAATATCTGCCACAGATCCAGATGAGGGAGCTAATGGACAAGTCTTCTATTTCATAAAATCTCAGTCAGAGTTTTTCAGAATTAATGCATCTACAGGGGAGATTTTCAGTAAACAGCCTTTAAAGTTCCAAAACTCCAGTGCTTCTAATCATGTCAATCTTAACAGACACAGCTTTATAGTTATCTCCTCAGATCGAGGTAGCCCTGCATTGGTGAGTGAGACTACAGTGACAATAAATATTGTGGATAGCAATGACAATGCACCCCAGTTTGTCTTCAATCAATATTTTACACCTGTTACTAAAAATGTGGCCATTGGGACCAAACTAATTAAAGTAACCGCAGTTGATTCTAAAGACTTTGGTCTGAATGCAGAAATTGAATACAGTATTTCAAATAAAAACCCTACAGATAAATTTACTTTAGATAGTAAGACCGGATGGATTTCAGTAGCCTCTTCATTGATGAATGAGATGAATAAAAGCTTTCTAATAAAAATAAAAGCTAAGGACAAAGGTAATCCTCCTCTCTCATCAGAAGTGCCTGTACAAATAGCAGTAACAGAGGAAAATTACTATACACCAGAGTTTTCTGAAAGACATTTAAGTATTACTGTTCCTGAAAGTCATGCTGTTGGAGCGATTCTTAGGACCATGTCAGCAGGGGATAAAGATGCTGCTATGAATGGAATAATCCAATATAATATTTCTTCTGGAAATGAGGCTGGATGCTTTGCAATTAATTCATCTACTGGAGCATTATATCTTGCCAAGTCCCTTGATTATGAGCTATGCCAAAAGCATGAGATTACTGTAAGTGCTATAGATGGAGGGTGGGTTACTAGAACTGGATACTGTAGCATTATTGTGAATGTTATTGATGTGAATGATAATTCTCCAACTTTTATCCCCGAAGAGTATTTTCCCAGTGTTTTAGAAAACACTCCTAGTGGAACAACTGTTATTCATCTCAATGCAACCGACATTGATTCTGGACACAATGCTGTGATTGCCTATGCAGTTCAGTCTTCAGACAGTGACTTGTTTGTTATCGATCCTAACACTGGAATTATAACCACTCAAGGCTTCCTAGATTATGAGACCAAGCAGAACTACCATTTAACCATAAAAGCCTTTAATGTTCCTGATGAGGACAAATGCAGCTTTGCTAATGTCAACATACATTTAAGGGGAACAAATGAATATGTGCCACGATTTGTATCTAAGCTTTACTATTTTGAGATTTCTGAAGCTGCTTCTAGAGGAACTGTTGTAGGAGAAATTTTTGCAAGTGATCGTGATTCAGGGATTGATGGAGATGTCCACTATTTAATATTTGGAAGTAGTAGAAAAAAAGGTTTTCAGATTGATGATAGCAGTGGGCAGATTTATGTCATAGGTCCTCTTGATAGAGAAAAAGAAGAACGGATCTCTCTAAAAGTGCTTGCAAAAAATGCTGGGAGCATCCGTGGTGCAGATATAGATGAAGTGGTTGTTAATATCACAATATTAGATGCCAATGATCCCCCCGTCTTCAACTTGGAGTTCTACAATGTCCGAATCAGTGAAGGTGTTCCTGTTGGGACCCATGTCACATTTGTAAGCGCCTTTGACTCTGATTCTCTCCCTAGCTGGAACAGGTTTTCCTATTTTATTGGTAATGGAAACAACAATGGTGCCTTTTCAATTAACCCACAGACAGGGCAAGTCACAGTGATTGCAGAGCTTGATCGAGAAGCCTTGCCAGTTTACAACCTCTCTATATTAGCAATAGATTCAGGAAACCCATCAGCAACAGGCAGTGCCTCTTTATTAGTAACTTTGGAAGATATCAATGACAATGGCCCCATTCTTTCTAGCACTGAAGGAGAAATAATGGAAAACAATCGGGCAGGGACATTTGTGATGACGCTTCAGTCCTCTGACCCTGATCTTGCTCCAAATCAAGGTCCCTTTTCTTATTATTTGCTTAACAGTGGTACAGCGACCAATTATTTTAGTCTTAGTACTGCTGGAGTTTTAACCACAACTAGAGAAATTGATAGAGAACAAATCAGTGACTTCTATTTGTCAGTAATTACAAGAGACTCAGGCATTCCTCAGATGTCTTCCACAGGAACAGTTCATATAAAGGTAATTGACAAAAATGATAACCCATCACAACCTAGAACAGTAGAGATCTTTGTTCACTATTATGGAAATCTATTTCCTGGAGGAATGTTAGGCAGTGTGAAACCTCAGGATCCTGATATTTTAGATACCTTTCAATGTTCCCTTACATCAGGAGTTACAAGCCTCTTCAATATTCCACCAAGTACTTGTGACTTGAATTCCCTGGCAAGATCAACAGATGGAACATTTGACCTGACAGTTTTAAGCAATGATGGCTTACACAACTCCGTTACTAATGTCATTAGAGTTTTCTTTTCAGGATTCAATAATGCCACACTTGATAACAGCATTCTTCTTCATCTTAGTGTGCCATCCTTGAAAGAATTCTTGACTAATCATTATCTTCATTTTCTACGGATTGCCAATTCCCAGTTAACTGGACTAGGAACTACAGTACAACTCTCTGGGATATTTGAGGACAACAATCAAACTTTTTTAATGGTAGCAGTGAAGCGGAAGAACTACCAATATGTGAATCCTGCTAGTGTGACTACTTTCTTTGAAAGTATCAAGGAAATTATCTTTCACCAAAGTGGTGTACAAATACAATCTGTGGATCATGATTCTTGCTTACAAAACCCTTGTCAAAATGGAGGCAGCTGCTTGAGGAAACTGGCTGTGAATCCTAAATTAAGAAGCTATGACAGTGTGCCAGTCATTATCATGGCAAATGAACCTCTTCAGCCTTTTACCTGCAGATGCATGCCAGGATATGATGGAGCACTGTGCGAAACAGATGTCGATGAATGCTTCCCATCTCCTTGCCACAATAGTGGAACTTGTCATAATCTGGTAGGAGGATTCTCTTGCAGTTGTCCCAATGGTTTTACTGGAACAGCCTGTGAAAGAGATGTAAATGAATGCCTGTCCAGCCCTTGTAAAAATGGTGCCCTCTGCCAGAACTTCCCAGGAAACTTCAACTGTATTTGCAAACCTGGTTATACAGGTAAGACATTGTTTCTGCATGTGTAGTTCCTATTAATTGAAAACAGTAATATGGTATCTATGAGCTTAATTTTTTGTTGTAACTTTTCATTCTAAAAACACAAATTCTGTTGGGTCATACACCCAATGTTATTATCATTCAAGAAATCAGCATTAAATGCTGTCTAGAAGAATAGAATAGAGCTGGAAGGGACCTTGGACCTTCTAGTTCAGCCCCCTGCTAAAGCAGGATAACCTATACCATTTCAGACTGTTTAGTCTATTCTTAAAAACCTCCAGTGATGAAGCACCCATGATTTCTGAAGACAAGCTGTTCCACTGGTTAATTGTCTTCACTGTTAGGAAGTTGTCCTCAATTCCAGGTTCCTTCTCTCTTTGGTTAGTTTCCAATCATTGTTTCTTGTCTGTCCTCTGGTGCTTTGGAGAATAATTTACCCCCCCCCCTCTTCTTTGTGGCAGCACCTCAAATACTGAAATACTGCTATCATGACACCCCTAATTTTTCTTTGTTTAGACTAGCCAGACCCCAAACCTGCAGCTGTTCTTCATATGGTTTAGTCTCCAGGCCTTTGATTATCTTAGTTGCTCTTCTCGGAACTGTTTCCAACATCTCAACATCTTTTTTGTAGGATGGTGACCAAAATTGGTTGCAGTATTCCAGGTGTGGTCTTGCTAAAGTGTGGCTTTGTAAAGTGGCACTAATACTACATTAATAATAACAATTTTATTCTTTCCTGACTAGTCTCTTGCTTGCACAGATAAAAAGGAGACAACAAATCTGCTTTTTTGAGTGTTTCATAATAAGCAAACAAATCTTTCTTCTTAAATATATAATTTAAAGGAACCTATATGGGTCATGGAGAAGGATAGCATTGTCTAACTCTCTTATATTTAGCTTTCCGTATGCTATATATTATCATATGTTATATATTACTATATTAAGAACAATTCATTCAAATGTGTCCGCACATGCAATTTAGATGCAGTTTTATATCATCATTTGCATGTTTGAAAATTAAACTGTAGGCCTTAGAGACTTCCCTTAGAGATTGGAGTTCTGAGATGTGCCAGAAAACAACCCTGGCAAAGTTGAGCCACTGTGTGAAATCTATTAATTCATAGACATAATTTCATGTAACATCTCAAAAGTGAAACAGCAAGAGCTGTCAGCTGCATCTCTGTTTAAAAAGCATGCCACAACTGGCATATGTTGCTTAAATCATTATTGGCATAAAAAGCACCTGTTGCATTTTTCTATGTAAATTCCAGCAGCATTGCCTACTGTGCCTGAAGCCGTACGTAATTATTCATAACTGATTGACTGATTTAATTAATCTAATTATATGAGATTGTATTGCACATTGACTGAGCAAATCAGATTATTTCACCAGCAGTATATAGCAGTTGCACAGCACAACTATGTGACATTAGCTCCAGAGGTTAAATAATCACGTCCGTGCGTAGTAGTTAATGAAGGTGCTGATTCCCAGACTGACTATCATACTTATTTCTTGGCACAGCTATCTTTCTATATTATAGCTCTGTAATATTCTTCATCTGTAAAACCATAGATATTGGAAATTTATATCTATATGTGGGTAACACATATTGTA
This sequence comes from Psammodynastes pulverulentus, assembly GCA_025802295.1. NCBI lineage: Eukaryota > Metazoa > Chordata > Lepidosauria > Squamata > Psammodynastidae > Psammodynastes > Psammodynastes pulverulentus. The sequence continues at coordinate 30,003,307 of JAOYMU010000302.1, read as the reverse complement.
CATTTTAGAAGTATCTATATCTACCTCATATATGCACATAAAAATATTATTTTGGGTATGCTATTTTGTCTTTTCAAATTTCCCAGTTTTAAATAATTGTGCATGAAAAAGCAAAAGAATTGGAAGCATAAATCTTAAGAGCAAAACTTATGCTTTTAACTTATATTTTAGGGTTAGGGTTAAAAAATAGAAAATAGAAATTTGAAAGGAACATTACAGCAGGGCAGCAAAATTTTGTAAATCTTTCTTAATGTGATAGTTTAATTCTAGAAAGGTTCCTGCCCCAGCAGCTTTTTTTTTCTGTGTCAAAAAAGATTCAGGTAAATATTTACATACTACATACACAGAAACACACGACTGTAATATATTAAAGTGCCCTTCAGATTTTAATTTGTATTTGAATTCTAATACTGTATGTCAGCCCATTGATTGAAATCTATCCAAATCTATCTTCTTGTGAGATTGCAGCCTTAACTGTTAACTTTTTTTATTCCTCTTGTATCATACTAACTACTGGATGTAATGCCATTCCTGCCATATTCCTCACATATGCACTATGCTTGGATAAAGAGATGACTTATGCCATTGAGTTCAGGGCAACTTCTGTTTGAATCTTAACACTGGGATACCAATCTGATTTCTAATCTCTTTAAAACTATGGCTGTTTCTTACCATATTACCATATTTAATAAAAAGGTAAAGGTTTCCCTATCAGTATGCTGTTTTAGCCGACAAAGTGCTGCAGGAGGCTATCCAGGCTAAAACGGGGTGCAGGGGGGCTGTGCATGCCCTCCCGTGCCCCGTTTTGGCAGGCAGAGTGCTGCAGGAGGCATCCATCCCATTTCCCCCTGGCCAACCCACAGTGGAGAACTATGATGCTGATCAAGCCCTCGAAGAAATCCAGCTTGACACCCCTGTTCTAGGGCATGGTGCTCATTTCCATTTCTTGGCCGAAGACAATTTCAATAGTCATGTGGCTATGAAATAACTATTAATTAGTCTCTCCTATTTTTACTGAAGTGGTCAAAATTAATAAACAAACTGTATGAACCATTCATAAGTTAATTGAATCATTCATTTGGTGTTCATTAAATTCAGAAGAGAGAGAAAGAAAGAGAACTTTGAATGCAAATGTAATTATACATAGAATGAGTTTATAATAATAAATCTCTTGAATATTTCAGGAAAAATGTGTGACTCCAGCATCAACTATTGTGAATGCAATCCCTGTTTCAATAGAGGATCCTGTCAAAATGGAGTAGAAGGATACTATTGTCATTGTCCATTTGGTGAGGAAGAATGTTTCTGTTTCTGCTTTATTCAGATTCACTCAGAGACCTTTACCATTTGTATTCTAGTCCTTAACACTGCATGCCCAGGCATCTTTTTTAATTCTAAATGCAAGGCCAGGTGCTAATAGGCAAAACATAGCAGCATGTTCCTCTGTTGTACTCCAACAACTAAACAATATTCAGATTCATTCTCATATGATTCTAAATCTGTAAATAGAGTCATCCTCATCAATTTATCTAGCTCCTTCTTTAAGATAATTCCTGGCATTGAATTAAATTATCCTGTGTTAAATTACTCTCAGCTTCTAATATTAAAAGGAAAATTTATTCCCTCTATTATTTTTGTCTGTACTAAACTAATTTTTATAAATTATAGTGTTTAATAATTTTCAAATTTTATGGAATGTTTCAGTCTAATGGTAGTTTTTGGCTTCCCTTTTTCAAAACTATATCTTTTTTTGTAGATGTGGCAATCAGTAGACCGCTAAAGCAGTATAGTTAAATGAAAGCATTTATTTTAGGAAGGAATTTCACAAGCTAGAAAATTTTATACAAAAAGATAAAAGCATGATTCATCAGGTTTTGTCCTTTCAAGATAAGGAATCCTACTTAAAGAATAGAAATGACTAAGAAATGGTAAACCAAGTAAATAAAAGACATAATATAAGAAAATGGAAGGAAATATAATAGAAATTTGTTTTATATCAGTGCAATCCGTATTCAGTTTTACTTTAGTACCGGTAGTACTACCTCTACCTGCAATCTTGCCATTTTTCAGCATTCCCAAAGCAAGGACTAACATTAACAAATTAACATTAACAAATAGTTTATCCCTGATTAAATAGTCCAATTTTATATTACTTCTTTTTGCTGTGCAATCTTGACCTTTAAATCATTCTAAATGCATCACAGAGTTGATTTTTCATCATTCTTTGAGATTTAAAAGAATGTAAATCTTGTAATTCCTGCTACAAGATTTATGTTTAAAAGTAATATTTATAATTTCATAGTTATACAAATTTCTCCTAACAGGTTTAAGATATGGCACCATCAAACTATATAATCTCTACAAGAGTTGCATCTATTTATAAGTATTGTCAGACAATACTCTTTCAAAAATGTATGCATAAAGCCAGAAAGACATTTTGCAGGACAAATGCTGAACATGGTAGTAATTATAGAAGAAGTCAGAAATTACTAGCTTAGACTGTAAGGCTACTATGTATAGAGAATGTAAAAGAAGATACAGCATCTGGCTATAATCATATGCAAGTCTTGCATGAACTTAAAATCCATGTTAAATTACCACTGTTCATATAAAATAGAATTGTTGGATTTAGATATATTCCTAGGTTTAAGCTGGCTCAGTTTCCCTTCATTCCCAAAATTATTGTTACAGAGTGAGGGGAGTTGGACTCATTCCTATTGTCTCAAATGATATTTGAGACACAATTCTTTATAAAATAGCTCAATTTTCTTCATGCTAGTCCTCTAAGCTTATCTGACTTTTTATTTTCAGTTCTTATCCTTTCTGTTTTGCTCAAATCCATCAAATTCAGTGTTCCTTAACCCTCTTCATTTTATTCTTATACGAATTCTCTCTTGCCCCGATATTTACTTCTACTCTTTTCTTATTCTATAAGTTGCTATCTAAAGAATGCTATATCATTTCTATTAGTAGTAGTCCAGTAGTGAGCAAGCCACTTTATTTAATACCAGTTGAAGCTTCGAAAGCTTGTTTATGCATACCCATGTAAAATCCATTACAATAGTCCAATTGGAATGTTATCAAAGGATGAATAATTATAGCAATTTTACTTTATTTGGAGATGTATTTCCAGCAATTTAACAGATTAACAGAGTTGGAAGGGACCTTGTAGGTAATCTAATCCAACCCCCCGCCCATGCAGGAGACCCTACAGCAGTGCCCCCCAACCTTTTTATCGCACGGACCGGTAAACGTTTGATAATTTTTCAGTGGCCCACTTCCTCTCTGCACTTATCTCACAGCAGCTTCTCTTCAGTCCCCGCGTCTCCGACCTCGAGTCTTCAGTTCTCCCGCGGCGCCTCCTCCTCGGCCAATGGCGTGGGGTTTGCCTTTCAGCCAATCAGGAGGCAGGAGGACCCACAGTGAAATTATTTAAAGTTCCTCGGGCGGCCCGGTACCGTTTGATCCACGGACCGGGACCGGTCCATGGCTCGGGTGTTGGGGAACGCTGCTCTAGAAGGCTGAAATACAGCAGATATGTGATGGTTAAATTTGAACTGTGATGGAGAGCACAGCGAATACTGAAGGAATAGTTATGGGTGGGGGGAGAAATCTGGGAAGCTAGGAAGAATATGTGGCATGACTACCATTCATCTACTAAATAGCTACCTTTTATCCTTTTGATTATCTGTTTTTCTTTATCCTGAAACCATTCCAGTGCTAAACCAACAGACTTTGACTTCCTGAAAGTTATTGGGAAGGGCAGCTTTGGTAAGGTAGGTTTCTTTTTATTGTTATATACTCTGCTCATACCTCTCCATTTGAACATTTTTTAATTCTATGGGTGGGATATTCTTTTTGTTGATGAAATGAAAAGAAAACTTATAACTGCATGCTTTAGATATCAACGTTTCAATCCCTGGAATTTCAAGTGATTTTTAAAAACTAGAAGTAATCTAACACCACTGCTACTATATAGCTGCTACTTGTAAGAACTGGGGGGAAAATTGCTTGAATTCTTCAACAGGGTGGAACAGACTTTCTATGAAAATTCTTCTTTAGGTTCTACTTGCAAAACGAAAATGGGATGGAAAGTTCTATGCTGTTAAAGTACTGCAAAAGAAAATTGTCCTAAACAGGAAAGAGGTAAAAGGGAAGAGATTTTGTTTTTCCTTCCAATTACAAAATTATTCCTACTTACTTATTGACCCTTCATTTCCTCATAGCAAAAACATATCATGGCTGAACGCAGTGTACTCTTGAAAAATGTGAAACATCCATTCTTAGTTGGACTGCATTATTCATTCCAAACCACAGAGAAGCTGTACTTTGTTCTGGATTTTGTTAATGGAGGAGAGGTAGGTATACTTTTCAGTCTTTATATAGTAGTCATATGCCATCAATTTTGGCTTGCAGTTTAAGAGAAATTGCAGTAACTAATTATAGTGGTTCAACATAAATCGATTCCCACATTGCAAATATAGATTCATTTGCTGCTATGCTGCTTTATTGTTTTATTGCATTATTTATGTGAACATGAGTTATTTACCATAGTGTAAAAATTATTATATTCATGATTTATATTAACCAAAAGTTAGTGAAACATGGGTAGCATTCACAATAATGTGAAGCCGAAATCTTCAAAATCATGGTTGTTGGTTGTCATTATGTGTAAACTAGACAGTCCATTGTAGTAGTTTATTTAGAAATTGCAGCTGTAGCTTGCCAAGGCTACAGATGTGAAAAATAAGGAAATGATTAAAGGAAGGATGTGAATAATTATGCACAATGTTTTTTCACTGTTTTGATAGCTGTTGATAGACAGAATATGTTAATCTTATTACTAAGAATAACACTGTTTTCTTTTAACCTTCTCCATGCATATTTACAGCTCTTCTTTCACTTACAAAAAGAACGCACCTTTCCTGAACACAGAGCCAAGTTTTATGCTGCTGAAATAGCTAGTGCACTGGGTTACTTGCACTCCATAAAAATTGTATACAGGTAATGACTTAGACTAAAAGGAAAAATGAAATAAATACGATCATTTTCTATTAATATATATTTACTTTTTCATTTTATTATTTGTTGGTTTATTTCTTATTAGTAGTTACACAAGAGCATGATTCTTGCTGGAGATTTTACTTACAATGAATTTCTTTCTTTCTCATTTATGCCCAGGGATCTGAAGCCAGAAAATATTCTTCTCGATTCATTGGTAGGCTGTAAATATTTCTTTCTGTTATCCAAGAAATTTTAAATAATACAATCACTAAAATTCTTCATTGTTTGACAGTAGAATTTCAATTTTCAATGCAGGGGCATGTTGTCTTAACAGATTTTGGACTCTGTAAAGAAGGAATTGCTACTTCAGAAACTACTGCAACATTTTGTGGAACTCCAGAGGTAAGTTAATTTACTTGTGAACTCTCTCCTCTCTTTCTCAAAATACAGTACGTTTGGAACTTTCGTTGGTAGAACTGAAAAATACCTGCCTAAGAAAGTTGTGGAAAATAAACTAATCTAAGCCAATAGTTGCACAAAATGTATTGTAGTAGTGTTATATAATTATCAATATCATAAGAAAGTTCCCAATATAATTTCCCCTTAGATTTGTATGGCACTCCATCATGCCCCGATTCAAATGAACATCTTTTCCCCCAAACTTTGGGCTAGAGTGGCTAGCGGGCTCATACCAAAAGGATTTGTGCCTCTTAGTGATTGGTTGGAGCTATTTTTCCCTTTACAGTACCTGGCTCCAGAGGTAATCCGAAAGCAACCCTATGATAACACTGTAGACTGGTGGTGTCTTGGAGCTGTTTTGTATGAAATGCTGTATGGTCTGGTAGGTAATCTCATTTTTCAAACTGCATATTGAATCAATGCCTATATATATATATATATATATATATGTTTTCTTTTGTGGGGATACTTGGTTATGGGAGGGAGCAACGTAGCTCCCTTTTGCCTTTCAGC
>JAOYMU010000302.1:29973762-29990477 GCA_025802295.1 Psammodynastes pulverulentus | reverse complement strand
GTTTGTCACTTACAATGCTTGGTCTGAGCCGAGAAAAAGTGAAACAAAATTTTATACCGATTTTTAATCGAAAATTATGGGTGCGCATTATACACATGTGCACGTTATACTCGAATAAATATGGTATACACACACACACACACACACACACACACACACACACACACTAAACAATGACAATCTCAAAAGGAGTTTGCATTGCAACAGCATAATTGTGTGAATCAATTGATTTCAGTGTTTTTCTTCTAGGCAACATACTGGGATTTGTTTGTAAAAGCAGTATATATGGATTAAATGCATAAGAAAAGATATTTATGACAATGTAAACAAAAATGACTTGAAGTCATTGTCATTAATAGCTTGAATTAAATTAAATATAGATAAACCAATTAAAATTAAACCTGTTAAAATATGATTTACTTGCATTCCTCTTTCAAAACTAATTTCATAGTTGACTTGCAGCATAGTTGACTGACCAAGAATCAAAATTTGAAGACGGTTATTTTTAGCAAAAGATTTGTTGTAATTACTATTCAATGTCCAAATTCAATAAAAATTAAAATTGAAATGTACATATATAAAATGTAATGTTTATGTTGACTAAAATTTTATTGCAGTACAGCTTTCTTTCCATGTAAATATACAGAGAAAAAATTGTGTTTGATTTCAATAGTTTTTTGTAAATGATATTTTTGTCACAAAAATTACAAATTTGCTTATGTATAATGGTTAATTAATCTGCTTTAATTGATTATTTCATTTTCCTCATTCCATAGGACTTTAGATGTACAGCCAAACAGAGTAACCATTGGAGGTATTAAATCGCTAGACCAAGTCCTTCAAAGAAAAGGACAGGTAGAAAGCCATGATTTTGTGGGTTGCATAATGGAATTTGCAGTCAATGGACGTCCCTTGGAACCAAGCCAAGCATTGTCAGCTGAAGGCATCTTAGATCAGTATGTTATTCTTTGATAAGTATAAAAAACCCCAGATTTTTAGTTATGCTTTTTACAGTTGTTGTAAGTTGTAATTTATTGTGCTATAAATCAGAGGTGAGTAATATGTGACTTCACACTATGTAATCTCCCTCCTTTTTTGCATTTACTTCTATAACTTCACTATCAGATATTAGACTGGATACTCTATCTATTGTTCATTATTTTTGTTTCTATTTAATTTTTTCACCATGTTCCTTGATTTTCATTACAAGAGCTTCTTGAACATTTATACTTCAGCTGTTAGAGTAGCATAGCTTATTAATGTTTCTTCCTCCAATGTTTTAAACCACATACATTTTCATTCTCCACAGCTTCCCTCAATATACATTCAAGATGTGGGATGAATAAATAAGGAAAGAATATAAATAATGTACCTGGGGAAATCTTAAGTTCAAATTTCTATATCACACACTTTTGTTAAAAACAGAAAAGAGACCATATATGGTATTCCGATCTGCATAAAAATACGGGATAGGTGGGTGTACATATATGTGGCTCAATTGCAATTAAATTATTTTGTTTATTTAGGTGTCCTAGACTGGAAGGAACTTGTGCTATTAACCCTTGTCAACATAGTGGCACATGTGTGGATCATTGGTCATGGCAACAGTGTATTTGTAAAGAAGGATTGACAGGAAAGCACTGTGAAAAATGTAAATATAATATTTATTTCTTTTTTTCTGATAATTGGCATTTCAATTTTATGTATATTATGAATACATAATGATTGGACTCATTGTAACAGCATATAGAAAGTTAAATATTATACAAGTAAAATCAACAATTAAAAAAAAAGACTTAATGTATAGTTGCAGATACTTTACCAATTTTATCTAGTTTTTTTTATCCAAGTACTTATCCTGATTATACTACATAAAATAAGATAAACTGTTATGCAATAAAACATAATGATATATCTATTTTTCTTTATTATTAAAAAGTAAAAACCAGATTTTTCTTTTTTTGTAAATGCATAGAATTATTATTTTCTGCATAGTTGAATTGTCTTTAAAATAATAGCTATAATTTTTCATCAGTAAAAGGGTAGAAAGCAAACTTCTTGTCATCTAGGGTAGATGACAAGCATTTATTAATGAAATATAATTTATTTTAGATCTTACAGCTGACACTGCCTTGTCCTTAGAGGGCAAAGGACGTCTTGACTATCATATGAGGCCAAACAGAAAATGGGAATATATGATGAGATATTATATTGGAAATGACATTATGGAGCCTCGAAGTATGGATAGTCTGGAAGTGAAATTCAGGACCAGGAGTAAAAATGGAGTATTAATTCATATTCACGAAAACAGCAACTATACTACTGTGAAGGTAAATAGATTTGATTAGGCAGCTAGCTATGTAATGTTCTTTGTGTATTCTGAATTCATCCTAATTATTTTAGCTTAGAAATACCAGAATGTTGACTAGTGCTGGGCAGAGCTCCAGTTACTAAAACAGCTGAATGATTTGGCTTCCAATCAGTTTTGTCTTGACTCCATGTGCTAGGTATTTGAATGGCAGTTGGAACAATGTTAGCCACATTTATTCTTAATGAAACATTGCACGCTACGGTTTTTAAAAACGTTTTCTTTTATTAAGTTTTCTTCCTTGTTCAGATTTCTATAAAAACATCATGTTCAAATTTAGAATCTTTTAAGCAGTGGTGGAATCCAACACGTTCGCACCTATTGATGAGAACCGGTGGTTAACTTTCTAAGCAGTTTGGAGAAACGGTTATTGAAAGAAATCTCCTTTTGTTTTTTTCCATGTTACAGGGCTAAGGAAGGCATGAAGGAAACATTCTGGTGTGGTTTCTAGCCTAATCTTTAGTGCCCTGCTTACATAAACTGCCTCTTGGTTAACCCATATAATAGCAGTACACCCAGACTTACTGTCACCTGAGCTCCACCCAGTCACATGATCACCCAGCCATGCCTATCCGGTTGGTCATTAGGGCAGAGAACCGATTGTTAAATTATTTGAATCCCACCACTGCCTTTAAGCATACCACCACCTAAGTCAATTTTATATCAAACTTTGTCTTCAGTAAAAGCGTTTATATTGAATTCTAGTTAGCCATCTATATCAATATACAGTAAAATGAATTGATGATTGATTAACAAGAGAAAGCAACGGATTCACTCCTTAGTAATAATGGCTTTGGTCATATTTATACCATGCCTTTAAATTGCTCCTGCTCTGTGTTCTGGTCACCTCTAAGGTAGCCAAAAAAAAAGGAGACATTTGGCAATACTTTGCAAGAGAACTAGCATGTCTTCCCATGGAAATCTCATTTCTACATAAAACTGAAATAAGCTATACATTCTGACTTATTGATATGTTAGCTATCTCTGGAATGCAAAATAACTTTATATGCAATTTTTTAAATGCTTTTTGGTTCACTTTTATAATGAACGATGGAATAGAACAATGTAATAATACTTCTCTTGTAAACAGAAGCTTACTGGTTTAAAAAACAGCAGATTTTTAAAAATTATTTTATTTGGCCAAGGTTCATATTTTTCCTTGTCCATGTCTCTCTCTTTCTCTCTTTCTCTCTCTCTCTCCCTTTTTTAGAGTTCAGTGCACCATTTCATCATTTTGTTTAATTTTCCAGACCCTCAACAAAGAAAAGTTTCACCTCAAGTGTCTTAAAAAATGATGAAATATTGTTCTAGTCAATTTATTTTTAAAAATAGAAAAGCACAGCAAGTCAGCTGTAGATATGTCAGTAATGTAGACAACTAGACATTTGATAATGAGAATGCACAAAGGCTTTGTGGAACACATGCCAATGTTTTTAGGGATCTTGATGTTCATGATGATAAGTGCTAAAGTCAGTTTTAAAAGTTGTATAATATTGTACATATAGATTCACATTTCTGTGGAAATAATATTTCTCCATAAATCTGAAATCAACACAATTTTGAGTAATAGCTATTACTATGCATATTTATAGAATGCATAATTACTTGAATTGCATAATGTTTGTGGAAAAATTGGAGTAGTTTTGTCCTGCAGTGACTTATGTGATCACACTAAAAATTGCTGTAGCACTTAAACCATTGTACACAGTCTATAGCAGGGCTGTCAAACTCCCAACCCATGGACTGGATGCGTCACACTCTGGCCATGCCCACGTCCGGTTTAGCAAAGGGAGGAAAAGTTCCAATACATCATGTGACACCACCGTGACGATGTGAGTTTGATACCCCTGGTCTATGGGTATTTAAATCGACATCATAAACTTCTACTTCTTAAATATTTCTCTATTTTTTTTAACTGCAGATAAAAAATGGCAAAGTGCAGTATGTTTCTGACGCAGGAGTAGGTGGAAAGGTGGAAAGAAGTATTCCTGAAACTTATGTTTCTGATGGTCACTGGCATCTTCTGTTAATTGAAAAGAATGGGACTTCCACATTAATCACTGTTGACAAGATGCATAGTCGAGACATTCTACATGTCACACAAGATTTTGGAGGATTAAATGTCTTGACAATTTCTCTTGGCGGGATCCCAATTAACCAGCTTTCTAGAAGCAGTGAACCAGGTAAGAAAAATAATAATAACATGAATGGTCAATCACAAATAAGGGATATAGTAATAATACAAATGCAGAACCAGTTAATACAAGGTATCTTAATTTAAAACAGCAGGGGGGCTGAATAAACATCCAAAGTTTCAGAGTCCATTTATGCATTATATAAGATTTCTAGTCTTCCCGGAATCTTTGTGGAAATTGAAATCTTGAAATGCACTGTTTTCAGGGTTCTGACAGGTGCATCATAACGGTGTAACAAAAATTAATTTTTTAACTTATTATGTATCCCAAAAATGGGCAGAATTTATCCACTATTTTTTGTAGTTTTATGATATTTTAGAATATTCAATAGTGCAGTCTTTTCAGCAACCATCTTCTAATAACTTATTTAACTAGAAGTATACGTTGTAATTTTTAATCAGCATATGATATTAGTATAGTTGTTTAATCTTCTATATTGTGCTAAAATATTATATTTTTTCCTGGTTTATTTTTAAATATATCGAATTAATTCATATTCAGATACTAAGGACTAACAAAAATGATATAGCTGATGTTTTAGGTGTATTTATATTAAAATTATCCATTTTAAGGATTTTTCACTATACAAGGAATTTGTTGTAATTTTATTCTTCTTTTTTCCTGGGTACAATATAAATAATTAAATCAACAATAACCTCAATTCTTATAAGGTATGATGTGAATAAACCAACTTTCCCTCCAACACTGGATATTTTTAAGATAATAGATTGGACAACAATTTGTCTGAAATGGTAAAGAGTTTCCTGCTTGAGCAGGGGTTAGACTAAAAGTCCTTCAAGGTCCTTTTATTTTGTTAACATGTACTGATTAATCAAATTATAGCTACTACTTTAATAGGCAATAAGCCTGTGGGATTTTTGCCCCCAGTGTAATGGGTGCTCCATGTAAAAAAAACTACAGGAATCTGCCTTCTAGAAATGTATATTCCATTTTTATACTATGTCATCTTAATATTGAATTGCGCTTCATATGTCATGCCTAAGATTTATAGAAAGGTATAACTGCATGAACTTGTATGTTCATAAATATCAGCAGAACAAATTAAGCAAAAATTAGTATATAACAATTCAAGATATATACAAAAGTAATGAAGAAAAATGTTCTGGGCAATTTTCCCGCTGCACAGTAACCATTACTTAGTATCCATGTCTTTAGATCACATTGCAAATCCATAAAGCTATTTGAAATACTTCTGAAACTTAGAAATATTATTCTTTATTTCAATCACAATTTAATTTTCAATTGAATGCCTTCAATAAAATAAATATTTTTTATTAGTGTTATGCAGAGTTAATAATACATGAATGCATTGATTCAGTCCATGACATGGATAGCTCACCTATGTTCAGAAAGATTTAAAAAGCATATAATACAATATTGTTTAATCTTCATGCCACGTATGCGCATATATGCAGATATCAGCTCAAACATTACATAGTTTGTTGGCATATTGAATGGTCAATTTTATGTAGCTGTCATTGTGGACACTTCTAGTTGGGACCAAAGTAGGACACCTTTCTGCCAAACTATATTCCCAGTTCAGGTCAGCTTCCTTTGCTTAACCTGTATTAGTGTTTGAGATAAAGATTACTCCATTTGGATTGACTAGTTGTGAGCTAATTAAACATATTTAGCCCTTTAGGCACGCCAACCACAAAAGGCAACAGCAGTGGCATAGCTTTATTATTGAAATCCTAATATAATATGTACACCTTGTCCCCAAGTCCCAGGTCACAGCCTACTTCCAGCCTTGAGCCATTTAGAACAGGGCTGTGGATATGGCAGGTGATGTGTGTACACACACATCCCCACTTGCACAAACAGTGTGGGAGCATGTGTGCACATGCACATGCACCATCTGCACAAGCTGCTGTGTTCCGTGCACGTGCACGTGTTTGCAGCTCCATCTGCACAAGCTGCTTGTGCAGATGGAGCTGCAAACATGTGCATGTGCACGGAACACACGCACGGAACCACCACCACCTGCTCTCTGCAAAGCCAAAAAGGTCGGGGAACTCTGATCTAATATGTACTCCTTTAATACAATTCCAGTACAAACCATTAGAGATATTCATGGCTGTTCAGAATGAGGCAGGTCAAAACCAGGTAATTTGGTAAACGGATCACTAATGGCAAGTCACAAGAAGATAACTTGAACCATTCCTTTTGTCAGGCATTATCAACATCAAGTAGATGTTAAATGAGTAGCTGTTTTCCATTATGGCCGATGGGATTTCAATATTGTACTAGACTGCACAGTATCCTGGTGAATAGGGAGGGCCTTATAGTTCAGCATCCTTTGCCATAGCTGGATGAGAGCTTGTTGTCTTCTAATGTGGGGCAGCATGAGATTGCTAAGTACTGGTAACCAGCGCACAGGAGTGAGATGCAGTGTGTCAGAGATGATATGCATTGTCTGGCAGAGTTGGACATCAACCATTTGAATGTGGTCGCTGTTAAGACACGTAGTGGCACAATATTCAGCTATGGAATAAACCAAAATCAAAGCTGTTTGTTTGTAGGGTGTTAGTCTCAGCATCCCAAGATGTTCCAGCCATGATTCATGGTGCTTTCTTACTAAAACAAAGAGAAATATCTGTCTTAACTGAAGTTACTAGGAATGTGTTCTAGGAAACCTGTGTGCTGTCATTCCTCTCAACACTGACAGAGCAAGCCAGTAGTGTATAAAAGAGAGCAACCCCATTTTCCACTAGTACAGTTACCTAGTTTGGTAGTAAAATCACTGCAAGAAAACAGCCAAGTTCAGAGAACATCAAGGACCCCATAGTTCAATCCTGAGCTAAAAAATATTTATTCTATTCTATAAATTAAAAAATCAAGCATCAAAAAATATGCCACAGACTAGTACTGGGCAGAGAAGCAAAAAAAGGGCTTTGAAAAAAAATTCAGATGCAGTGATTATATCTGCAAAGATCAGTTCATGCAGGCTAGGGTTTCCCTCAGACATGAGAGTGAAGCTAGAGTTCTCACTGAAAGAATAAAGACCAGGCTTTATCATACTTTGAACAGGCCTAGCTTTGTAGAAATGGCTATAACACTGGGAAAGGACAAAAGGAAAGAAAAAAGGGTAGTTAGCAGTAAGATGGATGAATCCAGTTATAGCAATGATGGGTGCATTGCTGGAAGATATGAAGGGCCAGGCTTGGATCACATCATCCTGAGAAAATCTAATTTTGTTGTCCTAAATGATAACCACAAAAATGAATTGAAAGCCCATAATTATCATTACAGGAAATGGGTAAGCACAGAAAGTCAATTTAGAATAACAAATCTAAAACAATTGTGTAACTTTACTATCTTCATTGGTTCACACTTTCACTCCAAATAGTGTTTATTTTCCCATGGTCCTTGACCTCACATAATTTACAACTTGTGGGATGAGCAGAAAACCATTCCTGTATCATTATACAGTAGAGCCAGGGTGAATGGACTACCACTATCTTAGATGAATTACAACAGATTCCGAGGCATGAAATATATCTTTGTCTACACAACACAGCTAATTATGTTTAGATGATGCTGGAATCTGTAAGATTATGATTCTATATGCTTCTTAAGTTGTCACACAGACATTCATCAACCACACCAGGAAAAAACAATTACTCACATTACTTTTCTTGGTTTAATACAGTATGCCCACATTTAAGAAAAATAATTTTTATAATTTCAAATTTCCTGCTTTTTTCTACTCAGAATTGATTAAAATAAGCAAGTCTGTAAGGATATTCATCCATTGTTCTGCTCGCACAGAAATGAAACCTGATGGAAGTAAGATGCTAGAGGATTTAGCAATAGCATTTAGACTTATATCTTGTTGCAGTCCTTCCTAAGCAGTTTACAGAGTCAGCATATTGCCCCAAACAATCCGGATCCACATTTTACCAACCTTAGAAAGATGGAAGGCTGAGTCAGCCTTGAGCCGGTGAGGATTGAACTCCTGGCAGTCAGAAAAATTAGCCTGCAATACTGCATTCTAACCACTGCACCATCACTGCTACTAGTCCATTTAAATGGAGATACAGCTGATTGCAGGGAAATCAACAGCTGAACTGTAGAACTGAATTAAGGGCTTTTTCCCTCTCTTGTAGCTGGCTTTCATGGTTAAGGAAGGACTAGAACTCACAGTCTCCTGCTTTCTACCTGATGTCTTGATCCCTAGATTATGCTATGTTACTGACTTTCTGTAAGTAATTGATTATTCTATGTTCTGTAAGTGCTAAATGTTCAAATTTAGTGGTGATTAAAGTTGTTCCAATTCCTACCTAATTGACATAAATATAGAGCCAGTTTGGTTTAGTGGTTACAGCATCAGGCAAAAAGTGGTAGACCATGAGTTCAAGTCTCACTTTAGCCACGAAAGCCAGCAGGGTACTTTTGGCCCAATCTCTCTCTCAGCCCAACCCACCTCACAGAATTTTTGTTGTAGGAAAAACAGGAAAACAAATGTGTCTTGGATATTTGTCACCTTGAGTTTTGTGAAAAAATAATAAAGGTAGGAAATAAAGTTTATATGACAGGTAGTATGTTTATTTTGTTTTAGGATGTGACATATCAATCCCATTTGATGATTATTGCTTTATAAAGTTATTTTTATCCATTAGCTTGCCAATTAAAATTGTTAAATTAGTTAAACTGCAATATTCAAATCCATTTTGTTCTATTTTCTTAGATTTTGATGGATGCATTGCCTACCTGAAATATGGTGAAGAAAACCTTCCGTTTACAGGACAACATAGCCTTGCTACCATATCTAAATCAGATCCCTCTGTGAAGATTGGCTGTCGTGGTCCCAACATCTGTGCCAGCAATCCTTGTAGGGGATAACTAATGTGCATTAACCAGTGGTATACATATGAATGTGTTCATCCTGGAGCCTGTACATCTAACCCCTGTCAGAATGGAGGTACTTGTGAGCCTGATGAAAGAGCTGGATTTATTTGCAGTTGTCCAGAATCACACACTGGAGCAACATGTGGAATACTAGTTGTGTGCCTTGGTATCATATGTGCCCAGGGACATGTATGCAAGGCAGGAATAAATGGTGCCTATGTATGTATCCCTCAGCTCTATCCAGCTGAACTTTCTTTACCACTGTGGGCTGTTCCAGCCATTGTGTGTAGCTGTGCTACTTTGTTGGCATTGCTTGTGCTTAGCTTGATCCTGTGCAATCAGTGCAAAGGAAAGAAGGCAAAAGTTCCAAAAGAGGAGAAGAAAACAAAGGAAAAGAAAAAGAAGGGCAGTGAGAATGATGCGTTTGATGATCCTGATAATATACCGCCCTATGGTGATGATATGACCATCCGGAAGCAACCTGAAGGAAACCCGAAACCTGACATAATTGAAAGAGAAAATCCTTATCTCATCTTTGATGAAACAGATATATCACACAACACAGAGACTATACCCAGTGCTCCTCTAGCTTCCCCAGAAGCAGAGATAGAACATTATGACATTGATAATGCAAGCAGTATAGCTCCTTCAGATGCAGACATCATTCAGCATTATAAGCAATTCCGAAGTCATACTCCTAAATTTTCCATTCAGAGGCATAGTCCATTAGGCTTTGCAAGACAGTCGCCTATGCCCTTGGGAGCAAGTAGCTTAACCTACCAGCCTTCATATAGTCAAGGTCTAAGGACAACTTCACTAAATCATTCTGCTTGCCCTACACCAAACCATCTTTCTCGTCATAGTCCTGCTCCATTCTCCAAAGCATCCACTTTCTACAGAAATAGTCCAGCAAGGGAAATGCATCTTTCTATAAGAGAAGGGAGCCCTTTAGAAATGCATAATGATGTCTGCCAAACTGCTATCTTTAATTATCCCAGTAGACTAGGGAGAAGAAGCAAAAGTCCCCAAATGATGACAGGTCATAGTTCCAGGCCTGGAAGTCGCTTAAAGCAACCAATAGGACAAATTTCTCTTGAAAGTGGTCCTCCTGTAGGACTTTCCATTGAAGAGGTGGAAAGACTTAACACTCCACGCCCTAGAAATCCAAGCATCTGCAGTGCTGATCATGGAAGATCTTCTTCGGAGGAAGACTGCAGAAGGCCTCTGTCAAGAACAAGAAATCCAGCTGATGGTATTCCAGCTCCAGAATCATCATCTGACAGTGATTCCCATGACTCTTTTACATGTTCTGAAATGGAGTATGATCGCGAAAAACCCATGGTGTATACTTCAAGAATGCCCAAACTATCTCAAGTTAATGAATCAGATGCTGATGATGAAGACAATTATGGCGCTAGACTTAAGCCTAGGAGATATCCAGGCCGCAGAGGAGAAGGTGGTGGTCCTGTGGGTGCACAAGCACCTGCACCTGCATCCAGCATTAATGATACTTCCCCTTTAAAACTTGGACCTCAAGGAGGGAACTTCAACTGGGACAACCTTTTGAACTGGGGCCCTGGATTTGGGCATTATGTGGATGTTTTTAAAGATTTAGCATCTCTTCCCGAAAAGACAGCAGCAAATGTAAGTGAGGAATGCAGAAATGGTACAACGCAACCAAAAGATGGAGAAGCTGAACAGTATGTATAGAACTTCATACTGACATTATCAAAATACAAGTACATAAAACACTCAAGCCATTGTATCAGTGTAGATAAAAAAGGACACACTTTGTTTTAGCCAGGGCCAGTGGTTAGACACATTTAAAATAATCGCAATTATGCTGCTGAGAAGGACAAATACTTTTTTTGTTGTTTTATTTAATTACAATTGGTTAAATTTGTTTCTACTGCATGCATTATATTATCAAGCAAGATATCTTATATGTGGCATCTGGATCTTTATTCTTTATTTCTTGTTTGGTTTGTGATTTTTAAATTAAGAATGATTAGCTCTAAAAATGATTGCAAAATGTTTTGTTGTGAGGGGCGTGTTTGTACACAAGTTGAATATGTTGTTTTGAAATGTAAAAATATCAACTATGTTGATTTGTTGAGAGAAGCAATTTTGCAGATGCTGAATGAAGGAATGAAATTATTGTATTCTTCCTGAAACTATATTTCCTATCCCTCGGTTGCTCAATTCTGAATATTTTAAGGAATGATAAGCTTAAGCTTATTATTGATTTATATTCAAGGGGTCCTGTTAACCAGTTCAAGCTCATGAGCACTTTAGAATTGCATTATTTTTGACAAGGATGTGTGAGAACTTCTGAATGATTTTTTTTCCTTGTTTCCCCAAATTGCAGTATTTCTAGCTTGTATGGAAACTGATATACATTATAAAATTGAACAAACAACAGAGTTTATAGAATAGATAATGTGGTTGAATGCAAAGTGAGAATAGAAAACTGAGCTCTTTTGGTTCCAAATTAATACCAACTTGAATAATAACTGACTGACAAACCACCCTATTGATATTTCAGTTCTGTCATCTGGACAAATGAGAAGATACTATAAGTAATAAAAATGATGACTCTAACTCACAGGGGGCATTCTGCAGATTGTTTGCCTAAGTATTAAAAAGGCATATAGCACTATACTAAGTATTATTATGGTTATTATTCTAAGCACTGCCTTCCTGCAGGATCTTTGAGTGACCTTTTTGTTACACTGCAGAATATTCTATGATAGAAGAATTTGAATTAAACATATTTATTAAAAGTATAAGTTGTTGCACTCTTGGAACAGGAGACCAGTTTTAAAAATGTACTCATAGTGCAGTCATAGAAGTGCCTACTCAAGATCAAGTTCCATCAAATTCAGCATGAATAAAATGGAAGCCTGGTTTGTAATTTCACTTCCATCCCAGGGGGTAAAATCATCTAAACTTAATGAGAATTGCTTTTGAGTAGCTGTGTATGATTGCTCTATTAGTAATGCAATACAGATACTCTAGTATGAAAGATATATATGTGGAATCAGCTGTGAACAGCAAAAATAACTTTTATCTTTAAAATGCATTGTGAAAATATAAGAGCAATGTCTCTATCTGATGCTATTTTTATGTATTTTAAAGACAAAAGCAGAAAGTTATGAGTATTTGCATGCAACATTCTTTATTTGTATGATACATATGTGTATTTTGCTCAGGTATTCATAACTGAGTATAAAGTTTATCCTAAGACGTTTATCCTAAGAATTGATTATATAATAAGGGGAATCCTAAATGTCACTTATAAAAGGTAATATTTTTAAACATCTCTGTTTTAAATTTGGGGGATTTATACAATGCCCTTATGTTTCCATGAAGCTTCTATTATACTGTGTAAAAAATGTGGGTGGGTGGGGGGTTGGGAATGGGTTGTTTCTTTTAATATTTTTTCTTCCTTCCTTCCTTTCTGCCTGTTTCTTAATCTAAATTCTGTTTTTGGTATCAGTGTTTTCCTATACAGAATAGTTTTCTTGCTTTCAGGAAAAGTAAGAAAAATACTCTTTTTTTACATTTGTTACTTCTGTAACATTCATTTTTTCACATTTTGATAAAATTGTAACAGACCATATGCTTTCTAAGTGTACAATGCCAATAATAGAATTAAAATATTTATTTAAAATATATTGTGTGCAGTAATGGAATCAAGTACTAATGCAATTTTACAATGCAAATATGGCACCTCTAGCATATTTAAAGAGCACTAAGTTGTCGTTTTGGCTAAGACCCAGAGACTTCTAGTTCTAATAACATGAGCTTCAGCCAATCACTGTCAGTACTACAAAGAAGACAATGGCAAACCAATGGAAATTATCCCAAGAAAACTGGAGGGATTAGTCCAGGCAGTCACCAGGGGTCAAGACTGACTCCAAGGCATTCGAAAATAAAATTAAAAAAGCCTAGAGAAGAATTCCAGACAGTAGGCAGTTATCCACTCATTAGTGCAACATTCACATACAAAGAATATCGGTGAATAGAAAGCAAGTTTATATATACCACATTCTGGACCAATATCATGAACTGTTATAAGTTACCTGAAGGTATACGAAATATATAAACTTTGACCTGGGCAGGACCATATCCTTTAAGTGAGCATTTTCAATGGAAAGTAGAGAAGCAACATTTCTTTGGATTCAGTATAAATTATTTGAACATCTAGTAGTTGAAATAATCAATCAATAATCTTAATGCATCAGATAAACCAATAGCAAATTTCGACAGTATTTCTTAGCTGTGTCATCTCATATACAGTCGTATGAAAAAGAAAGGACACCCTCTTTGAGTCCTATGGTTTTACGTATCAGGACATAGTAAAAATCATAAGAATCATTAGCAGGTAAATCATTAAAAATAGGTAAATAAAATCCCAGATGAACAACAACATATTAAACCATGTCACCATTTATTTTACAAAAAGAGGATCTGCTAAGGATCAGGTGACTTTTACTATGTCCTGATACATAAAACCCTAAAACTCAAAAAGAGTGAACTTTCTTTTTCACATAACTGTATATGGTATATTGTAGTATACAATCATCATCATCAATGATAGCTTTTAGGTCCTGTTCAAATTCCTGACAAACAATGTGGCATCAGACAATTAGTCTAAAATCATACTGTGATGCGTCATCTAATATACATCCTGTTATCATGGTTGACCAGATACTAGGTATCTGGTAGAACTCCTGTTGATGGTACATATCATTTTTATTTATTGATTCCTACTAAATTTGAGTATTTATCTAGAACAAAACTTTACTACATTTCTGGTGAAAGACTGTCTGCATAGAGTTTATACCAGTAGTTGTAACAAATATTTGGCTAGCCAATGAATCTGCACGTGGTTTTTGAAAAGTTCAGGTATTAGTGATTGTCAACAGTGCCTATCTCTGACAGTATATATAGTGGATAAACTGAACAGCAGGATATTATATACTCTGGTATAAATTTATAAGGAAAAATATCTTATCAGGATGTTGTTGAACATTACTATGTCATTGAAAACTAGTGAGACAAAACAGTGTGCGGTTACTGTATTTCTACTGTAAGTTTCTATGAAATGGTGGATAGATCAACTGATCTATTTGTCCGGGACTTGTCACTGGAGGTTTTCAAGAAAAATATAGACAGCCATTTATCAAGGATGGAATAAGGTGTCCTGCCTTGAGGTATTAAATATCTGTTTTAAAAAGTTGCTGTTTGGATCAAGTTTTGTCATCATAATACTGATTGTGCATTGAACAAATGTTTTTGAAATTAATCCCAGGAATCATAAGACTTACATTGTTCTGGAGAAAATGCCTATGTCAATTTACTTTGTTACAAAAAAAATATTCATGTTAGTACTGACCATATGAAATGTGTTTCTGTTTTTACATTCACAATACATCTATGTCTTTTTATCTTGACTTCATATGTGAGCCAAACATATTTTTGCATTGAACTGCAAGTGGAAATTCTAATAGTACTTGAAGAATGTATTTTTTAGAGAGCCAGACTCAGAATTTCCTTTAGAAAAATTTCTAGTTCTGTATATAATAGCACTAATTTCAAAGATGAAGAGTAGACATATATGTGACTGCTAATTCCATCTGTTGTGAAAATTTTCATCTGTTGCATTCAGTGCTCTCTAGTTTCAGATTTGCCTCCCAATGAAGAACATTATACCCTAGAAATACATGATTTATTTAGACTTCCTAACTCAAACTAATAGAGTTTTATAGGTTCAATTCCAATACTACATATGTTCAATATGAAGGACTATACAATTCTCTCTTCTTGCATAACCTTTGCTTATGTTTATTTTATAGTCATAATGTACACTGAAGAAGGTATTTAATTTCATTGTATGAGGTACAATGACAATAAAGTGAACTAACTTTGACTCGCAACTGGACAAGTCTGGTACTGGTTCCCACTTCCACAAGTAATGCTGCTAGCTTTTCCCACCGGAGTGATATCTACTGGCATTCTTTTTCATTCTCTTTCAAACTGGTAGGTGGGCAGGAGTTAGAGGCAAATGATGGGAGCTCACTTTGTCACGTGGTGTAATGGGTTTGAACAGCCAAAGTGCCAACCATCTCTGGCCGATATATCCAGGTTATTAAACTGCTGCGCCACCATGCTCCCTTATGTTAATCACAATATAAACTACCAATCATAACTGATTTTTCTGTTGCACATCAGAAAAGCTAGAACCCCTTGTTTAAAATCTTCACAATTATTTAAATTTGGCTTATGAATCCCAGCTACTGAAATAATATGCCATAGTTTTAAGTTTGTATGTATTCCAAATAGTATTTACAGTTACTGCAGTTATTGTTGCTTTTCTATCCATTCAGGGAATAAGCAGAATAAGACACTTGCTCATACAGAGAGTTGTCGACTTATGACAGATCACTTTTGACCAGAATGTTGACCTTTGCTATCTTCAATGAGTGACTTTTGTCTTTCAGAAACACATGGAAAGACGAAGACACTCTTATGAAGACCGCAAAATCCATATTCTGGACAGAGAGAAACACTGGTTTGAAAGAGGAGTCAAAGAGGCCATCTATGTTAAAAATGAAAAGCCCCCTCTAAATAGAGAGGGAGGGAAGACACCACCCATCTCCTGTCTACAACACAGTCCTTTCAGCAGTCCCAAGAAGGCTCCACACCCATTTGCACTCAGGTGACTCTGAGGACACAGATAAACCCTCAACTGACCTCAACAAGAGCTAATGATCTATTCTCGGAGTGCTAACGACCAGATGACTGCAAAGAATATAAATCCTTTCATTCCCCATCATTCAGTCAGAACTGAAGAAGTTTTTTGGATAAGAAGTGAAATGTTTCCAAGGAAAAAAACCTCAAGGAAGACCAGTTGCCTTTTGGAAAAGCACCTTTGGGACAACCATGACCTGGATGATTGAGAATCTCCATGAGCATGTCTCACCTACAATACATATAAATTTAATAAAAAAAATAATATCCACCTTCCATTTTAATCCAGGGCGAGCAAGTGGAATGAATTTTGCATCAAACATATGTGAAAATGGTCCATGACCTAAAAGTAAAGATTATACAATTAATCTTTGGCAAAGTAAAGATGTATTTCTATGTTTTTAAATGCATACAGATATCCTCAGATACACAGACAAATGTTCCTCAAATTACCGTAAAACCTCTATTTGAATGCCACCTCTATTTGAACGCCACCTCTATTTGAGCGCCACCTCGGCGGAAGG
>JAOYMU010000302.1:29921603-29932902 GCA_025802295.1 Psammodynastes pulverulentus | reverse complement strand
CGGACCACGTGATCCGGACTCCGAAAAGGATCCGGAACGCCGTTCCCCCGAGTTCCGGGAGAAAAAAAGCCCTGGATTTATACTCCTTGAAGACAGCTGTCTGCAAGGAGTATAAATCCTTCTATTCCCATCATCCAGTCAGAGCTGAAGAAGCTTCTTCGATGAGAAGTGAAATGTCTTTTAAAAAATCACAAAGAAAGTCTTTTATTGTCTCTGTTAAATGGAAATCAGTTTTAATCCTTCTGGAATCTCGAGTCTTCATGTAGGCTCCTATTTGACAGGTTCACTTCTTATCGAGGCAATATTAGTTATTTGCTATATTGATTATTTTCCGATCCCCAAAAACCCATATTAAATGGAAGAGTTAGAAAGAAACTCATTGTAAAGATCGTATTTTTAAAAATAATCATAGCTGTGGTTTGCAATATTTTTTAATGAATTTTCTGATGCAAAATTCTATGGATGTGAAACTTGAATAGCTATGGATTCTATGGATGTGAAATTGTGTAGCTATCTGTTGCCACTGAGTTGTTTAGCACAGATTTGTTCTAGCACCATAGCATATCAATTACATAGGACATGGTTTTTCAATCTGTGGTTTAGGATCCTGCAGGAATTCTTCCCAATATTAATGCAAGGTTTTTACAAACCTGATCAGTCTTGCCTATCCAGAGCTAAATTGCTGTCAAAACCTGAATTTTATTGCACCAATCCTTTTGGACTGTTGCACTCATACATTTTTTAAAACCACAATCATTTATTTGTGTTTGTATTTTATTTTATATTCATGTACACTGAAGAAGGTATTTAATTTTGTTGTACGAGGTACAATGACAATAAAATGAACTAACTGAACTAACTAACTAACTAACTTATCTCTTACTCTTCAGATATTGGGATGATGTTATTCTTCATCTTCTGTGATTTCATTGCATGCTCATCACAAAGGATCTATACACTTTCTTTTTATTTCTAGCATACACAAGATCCCACAAAGGATTTAATTCTGGTTAGTTTGGTATATTCTGCAAGCTTCAACTCATTCTGAAATTTAATTTTTCTGATAGGAGTCCTTACATTTTTTGGTGGCTACCTTGTATTCTTCTTTAATTACGGTATGTTTTCTCTTTCCATTTCATATAAATTCCATTTTTCATTTCAGATAATAGAGATCCCTGAATGTACCTATGAGGGGCTGATTAGATTTTTCACAATTTCTTTTGTAGTTTTGTTTGAAATTATACCTTCAGTGTCTCATTTTGTAGAATTTGTCATATTTAGTGAATAATTTTCTCCTTCAGTATACTGTATCATGCCTGTATCATTCATCCTAAATTTGACTTATGTTTCCATAGAATTTGTCTTTCCTTCTGGAGGTCTGATTCTTCCCAAGTCCTTATTTAGATGTTGCACATCCAAAAATATCATAATTACTTTCCTCCACTTCATTTTTTCAACCAATTTCTCTCTATTGGTGAAGATTTTATTCAGGACAGCAGACTCATTTGTTGTCTGTGAGAAAGAACAAGAATTTGCTGAATTTCTGACTCTTGGCAGAGGTAGATTACCAGCAGATGTCAACATGATTGGAATAACCCTTTTTCAGTATTGCACACTTTTCAAAAGACTGATCATCTGACAAAGAAACTCCTTATCCATACTTTGTTGCCAGACCAGGTGATCTATAATAAATTCACACAACAGTCCAACCTTGGTGTCCCTCTTTTTATTATTAAATACTTTCAATATGATTTCCCTTCTTTGGTTTTTGAATTTTTTTGCCAGAATATTTTTTCTTTATATACGGTGCAATCATCTTTCTGCTGGATTTGTTTCTTTTGTATGTATTATAGCTTTCCAGCCATATGTGCCAATGAGGATTATCATCTGACTAACTTTAAGGTTGCCTATCACATTATACTTGATTTCCTAATATTTCTTGTTTGTTTGCTCTAGCCATGACCTCTCAAAATCTGCTAAGAACTCCTGGAGGTTTATGATACTAATTAAAGATTAAAACATTCAGAGTAGATAAATATGAACAAATTCAATTAAAACACCCACAATGAACTTAATAACCAATAAAAATCAGTATCATAATCAAATAATAACGATCCTCACAGAATTATGACTATTTAAGCTAAGATATTACAAATTAAAGATACAGTAATAAAGAAGGAAACATCACATTAATGTTCTCTGAAAAGCTTAATTTTAATTAACTTCCAACATGTAATTAGAATCTAAGGGGAAAACTGTTCCATAAGGCACAGTTTGTGACAGAAAAATTATGGCTTCTTTTATTTCTTGAAAATATGGTGCAACTAGAAGCTATTTCCAGGATGAATACAGTAAATGGGCCAATTATAATTGTACAAATCAGTCTTTCGGATATATAGGCACTGGACCATATATGGCCTTTATAGGCAGAATCAACCCTTTGAATTGCATTTAGAAACTGACTGATTTTGTTTGGTTCATAGCACTGAAGATACATGCACCTGGTGTAAAACCTGTTAGCAAATGGGCTAGCACATTTTTATCAATTTGACTATTGAGTGGTTTTTTCAAAGGCAGAACCAATACAGTGCATTGTGATAATCGGACCTGAAATAATGAAGGCATGAAAAATTGTGAGATTTTTGTGCCTCAGCTAGTGCCACAACTGGTGTTTCAGTTAAAGCTAAAGTAAAATGTTTAGGCCTTCAGATGCCTATCTATCAGTATAGGCACCTATCTATCAGTAGATGCCATCTAGGCATCTAGTCAGGAATCCAGGAGGACTTCTGTGTGCTGCAGAAGTAGTATCTCCTGCACTCCTCAACAAACAATATTGCTTCTAACCAAGGATCATAGTGGACAAATAGTGACTCCATTTCCCTTGGGTTGATTTTCAGCCTATTTGTCACATCCAGACTAGCCTCCTGACACCAGGTCAAGATCAAAACATTGTTGATGAAAGTCTGACTGCAGATGACTGGAAAAGACCAAGGTCTCTGGGAATTCTTGGTTTAGTCCACCAAGTCAGAAATGGAAATCAAATAGATTATTTTCCTTGGGTAGAAGGTAGTTTTTGAATGGACTTCCACCATTCCTTCAGATCTTTCTACCAACATCAGGTTTCTACCTCCACAGAAGCTTTAGTTATCATTAATATTCTTAAGTATTTATTTCCACATCTCTCTATCCAAATATCATCTCAATCTCTACCATGTAATACAGTGCATCCTAATCCCTCACAAGTCATATGCAATTACTCTACCAGTTTTTCTCTTAAATAAAAAGTACCACCAAGCATAAGTGTTACCCTTATTTCACATTATTCTCTCCTATCCACTTGACTAATCAAAGCTAAGAGACTGGAAAGGGGGTCCAATTTACATATTTATGCAACAATACATAAATAACTTGCCTCTACTAACTTTCTATTTTTCTTTGTTTTGTTCTGAATTTTCCAATCTGATTGATAACTCTGGAGTTTGCTATGGTCTTCTATCCAAGTATTAATCAGGTCTGACTACTAAGATTTAGGATGGTTCAGGATAGGCCATAGTTGGCTGAATGCAACAATTTAGCTGTGTTAACTGACATGGTTCACACAATTTACAACAAATTGATCTGTTAAGTACAATTAAATATAGCACATCTTCACAAAGTTCTCATGATATCTTTCATGGATGATGCAAATATGATGTTTTAATTACTTAAGAAAGGTGTAATAAAGACTGGCTCATCACTGAATTCTGGCCCTGGGTATTGGGGGAGTGTAATAGAACATAGTAGGATGGTATTTCCAGGTCAGAGGGAATTGATTTCAGAAGAAAAGAAGACATCTCAGTCCAGATATTTTCTGTGGGGAAAAAAAAGGGTGATGAGACAGTACCTCCCTAATAGTTCTCAGAGTTTATGCTTGATGTAAATAGTAAAGTGCTTCAGTTTGGCAAGATTCTGTCTATAGATGTGAACAGTAATGAACTCTGCTTGGAAGAATAAAGTGTCTTCCTTGGTTCTTGGGCCTGACAATGAGCTTTAGTATGTAGTGTACTTATTTTGGGCTCTCTTTATTTGTTTTTAATAGATATGGTGATTATTTTATTGTTAGCCAGAGTTGCATGTCCATTAAATAGCCATGACAATCTATATAATAAATACTTAATAGCTGTTTTTATTTAATTGGAGACAATTATCTGCTTGCACCGTTTCCTTGAAAATAGTGATTAAACCTTCATATATACTGTATAGAAATATTAAAAACCGCTCCTTCCTGATAAATGCTTTTTGAAAACATGGATTTTATACATTTTGGAATTTATATCTCTTTCTATTGCCAGAATATTCCTCATATTATTAGGACATAAAAGTTGATCTATATCTAGTTCATATCATTTTCAGATGTATTTAATTATGACTCCATTCTATCCAAATTTCACATCAATATGTCATTGAAAATGAAAATTTGTATTGTTTCAAATGTATTTTTTGTAATTTATACTTTTTTTCCTATTTAACCTAAAGTTATTTTTTATATACAGTTTTTTTTCTTTCTTTTTTCTTTTGCCAAAAGCTGCACTGCAGAATTTGGAGACAGGTAACCCAAAATTGTTTTAGGTATCTATTAGTACTGGAAAGGCAAATTAGACTTCTTTACTTATAAACATAAACCAAAAGAAAACCTTTCATTATCTTCTTCTGTAATCTCAATAGGTAGTGAAGTTTCTCCTGTGCTGCCAAGAGAAAGAATAACATTTTCAAATATTATAATTCCAAATCAGTATTCCTTTAAAAGCTCATGAATTTAATCTCTCTTCAAATTTTCTTTTTCCCCATCTCAGGGGTCTCTTTGAAGTTTAGGAAACCTTTTTGGTAAGTCCAGAAAAGAGTCATTATCCAGCTTGCTCTCTTGGCTTATCATTTGCATGTCCACTTTAACTCTCATATCATTTTTAAAAAAATTTCCAGTATTTTAACAATTTCTTTATATTCTAAAATTTCTGCAACAGGTGAGTTTGTTTCAAT
Organism: Psammodynastes pulverulentus; assembly: GCA_025802295.1. Taxonomy (NCBI): domain Eukaryota; kingdom Metazoa; phylum Chordata; class Lepidosauria; order Squamata; family Psammodynastidae; genus Psammodynastes; species Psammodynastes pulverulentus. The sequence goes on along the minus strand of JAOYMU010000302.1, from coordinate 29,927,886 downwards.
ATTTTATCCTGTAGATCTTTCAAGGTTCTCCCTCCCATATCTGTAATTTCTTCTTTAACAAATTTTGAAAATGTTGTATGTATAGAAACAGAGGTCATTGCTGACATTATAGCTGCTATTTTCTGATCCCATTCTTCAAACATCTCCTGAAGTATTTCACACACCATTTTCTGTCCTTTTGTTCCGATCCTGACCAAAAACAAAAAGGAAGACTTTCTTTCTTTCTCTCTCTTTTTCCTTTTTTCTTTTCTACATGGAATCTTTTAGTCTTCTCTAATGTCTAATTTTTGAAATAATAAGTCTAAAATTTCTGTTATGATTTAAGACAGACTAAAAAATTTAGTTCCCATTAAGTGCTGTTTATTTATATAATTATTTCAAATTATAATTATAGCAAAAGCTCCAAATTTTTCAGGTCCTTAATTTCATTTATAATTTTCTTAAGCTAAAGTCTTATTTAGCCATTTATTTCAAATCTTTAAAACCTGAAGCTTATAGTTATTTTTTCTTTTATTCTGGAGTGAACTTAAACTCATCAGGAATTTTTGCAAACTGGTCATTTTGAAGTTCTTTATTAGCATAGTTAAGTAGTTAATTTACAAAAGTGATTAGAAAGTGAGATTAAGGAACCTAGGGTCCTATGGCTTCCTTGTGGTTGAAAGCTTTTTTAGTGTCCTAGCTCTCAAACCAACATAAAACCAATATCCTGATGTCTCTTTGTAAGAAGCTGTCCAAAGAACAAGTGTACACTGTCTTCTTCTTCTTTACCAGAGACATATATTAGGACTAATCTACTTGTTGGTCCTTCAATTGTGGCTGCAAATTCATATCTAATTGCAAATTCGGAGATATGATACCTGCCATTATCCAGCTATTTATTAATATATTTTTTTAATGACTTAGGAAAATCCTAACCCTATGCCATGACAGACTTTGTAGACATTATGGACCAATTGTAGTTTTAGTTGTTCTTCATGTCCCATGCAGTTCAATTCAGAAGATATCCAGGTACTATCAGACTGCATTCCTATAATCTCTGACTATTAGCTACACTGGCTGTGGCTTTTCAAGTTGGAGATCAAATAATCTGAAGAAAAATATTTTTCCATCTCTTGGAGCTCTCCTAGGGAAAAAATAAAGGCTCCTCTTCTAGCTGGTAATCATATTTTGTACCCCTATTTGAAAATAAAGCTAATATTTCATTCAGCAGAGTATATAAAATGTGCCTTGAGCAAGATTTCAGGGCTGGAATAACATTCTTTCCAAGGTCTGTTTTCCTGAGTGATTGAAAGAGTTTCTAATTACTATGCAATCAGTATAAACCTATTAGATGATCCAACTACCAATTAGGATGATGAGTAGAAGATATGTAACAGCTGAAGAAACACTTGTGAAGTGCAATCTTATACATACTTAGTTGGACTAAGTACACTGTGTTTTAGTCTTATTTCTAGGTAACTGAGCCCAGAATTATGATATTAGGACTTGAATAATCAAATAGAGTGCCTGCTCCATTATATCTTTGTCTGTGAACTGAGACTTAATAGAATAATGTTCTTAAGGGAGCCACATCTGCCAGTGATTCATTATGTAATGATTCAAGACAAAAAAGTCTGGCTATAGAATTGAAAGTTATGAATGTTTCTGTATTATTAAAATTGATTATTGTAGAATTCCTGTAGCAACAGTGTCAGATGCAATTGTCCATCAGGCCTTTCTTTTAACTGTTACTACTACACATTTCTATCAGACTGATTATCTTATCCAATGTTCATAATTTATTATTTTAGCAATTTTTAATTGCACCTGTTTTAATTTTTTTTTAAATAGCTTGTTCACACACTTTGGGAATATTAAAAAATAAAAATGTAATATAAATTTCATAAATAGATATATTTATTACAAGTTCCTGAAGTGGATATATTTAAATATATGTGTAGTGTGTGTGTGTGTGTGTGTGTGTGTGTGTGTGTGTGTACACACAGGTACATGTACGCATAGGTATGTATATTTTTTGGCTAACTGGATGTTTTTTTTAATCACCAGACTTTCAAAAGCTAGCCATCAAAATTTCCTAATTGCAAATATAAAAATATAATAATAGAATTTTGCATAATATATTTTATGGAGATGAATACTTTTTAGCTATTTTTCAGTAGTATTTTCCCCTTATCTTAGATAATTTCAAACTGTACTCCACATTTACTCTTTATATCTCTTCATAGAATTTGTTCTGTATCAAATGCCTTCACTGATCAATACTTTCCTTTTTCTTGTCAATTGCACTTTCTAAAAATGTTTTCTTCTAATGAGATGGACAAATAGACTATTTCATGTAAAATGTCCTCCATTTAGATCTGCAGTATGAACTATGGGTTTCCTTCATGGCTGATGAGTTATAAATATGTTTGCCTGTTTTTTGTTTTTTTATTTGGAATATGATGTCATTTAACTTTTAACCTTGCTTTGGAGACACAAACGTCTTCAATATTATTAAACATTATAGTCAGAAATTATTCATGCTTTATTCTTCTCAATTTTTATGATTGAAAAGGTTTAAGAAGTATGTTGTGCTTTCAGCTTAGAAATCTTAGTCTGGGCAGTCTCTTCTACCATCTTTTACTACTATTTTACTAATATTAACCATTCTTATCCAAGATTAGTGATATACTGCTGCATTTAGGTGTTTTGTTTGCAGAACATTGCAATGGATTGGTTTCTTTGGAGTGGGCGGGGGATTTAGAATGAAACCAAATGAAATTATAATGCTTCTTATAAGCCATGTAAGCTAAAATTGAATATTTTGGTTCAGTTTCTTGTCTTCATAGTAAACTACCGCCAGGCAAAGGCACTCTAAGAAAATACATTCATTTTGCATTTATCCATTATACAAATATAACTTACAAAATCCTTCCTGATCTTCCTAAAATTAATTACACCTGCTCTTAGTCTGCAATTCAAGACTCATACAACTTTGCAAGATAAAATCGGGAGGAACTGCGAGAAAAAATACAAACACAATATAAACACACTGACGCCAAAATGTAAACGTTGTATGTCACATTATAAAGACTCAGATTGAAACATAAAAGTAAACAGTGGAGACTAATCATATACTGCTCTCAGAAATGAATTAGAAAATATTTCAAATAACATTAACTATAGCTTTTACTCCTTATCTTTCATCTAGTTTCAATTCTATCCCCAGGCCTTCACTAGGGCTAGTATAATATCAATAGATAAATTTATCTAGATCACCAGTGTCTTAGTACCAGCCGAAACATGAAACATTGGTGTGCAATAAAACTGAGTTAAATTAGTTTCAGATTTTGAAAACTGCTTTCAAGTTGACAAAAATCCTAAAACATTTGGAAGGGGAATATCATTAAGCAAGGTCTTACCAGTTATAAATTTTTTTTACTCCTTTCTGTCATGAAACAAAGGTGATTGCTACTTGAAATGATGGTAAAGTGGCAGTAATATATATAAATATAAGAAGTTTCATAATTTCTACCTCACTTCACTAGTATTCCCTTCCCTCAACTGAAAATTTCTATACTCTATAATAATATAGTACCAAAAAGATAAGCTACTGTCATACTCTTTCCACAGTATATTCTCAACTACTCATGCTACTTTCTTTCTTCCTTCCTTCCTTCCTTCCTTCCTTCCTTCCTTCCTTCCTTCCTTCCTTGAGTTTTTCAGTCTAGTAGATCTTTGCTGTCACTTTTTCTCCTCATTGACACATATTGAAGGAATTAGGAAATGGCTGGATTTCACTGAAAATAGAAATCACTATAGCTGAAATAACAGAATATGTTCTGGCTGTGTATTCTTCTGAAATATATTTTTAAAACTAGTTCAGTATTATGTCCTCATCTGGAAGTTATATAAACTGTACAATTCAAGAATTTGGGTACTATCATGAAAGGCATATATGCAAAAGTCAAATATTGCTGAAATTGCATTGAAATGGCCACAAAGAATTGTGTTTCATATGAAGTTCAAATCCTGTTTTTCAAATAATATGTCAAATTGTGAGTTAATACACAAACACATAATATTTAGGTTTTTGTTCTTCAAATATAAATTAACACATGTCATCTCTTGAGTTACATGAAGGTTATGAATTGGATTATGCACATAAATATCTTGAAGCATTTTTTATAATGCAAATAACTTTAAGTGTAATTGTTGCATTCAAAACAAAATAGCAAGTTAATTGAATAGAACTTTTTCCCCTAATTTTTAATAAAGAAGGCTTTGCCATTAGGAAAATTTAATAATGGAAAATATTAAACAGTCATGATGAATGGTAATTCTCTTTAAAAAAAATCTGAATGTCTACTTTTTAGTCTATTTTTGGTTTAAAATACAATAAAGTAGAAGCAGGATGCAACTGGTGCTTCAGAAGATATTTAAAATTTAAAAAATAGCTATATATACAGGACAGCAGATGATGGTTCAGGTTACTCCAAACAGTTTTGAATGCTGTGAACGTAGTCTGCCATTTTTAATTAGGAATGTTATCCTTGCCATAATTATAAACTCAGCTTTTTAGCCAGTGCTGGTTGTAATCTTTTTATCAGAGAGATGAGAAGGGGATTTGGAGGAAGTTGGTTTTATCAGTAGCCATATCTATTTCTTTATTCTCCATTTTCTAGATCCTATTCCTTAGAGTTCAATACTAAAGATATAGAAGTAAAGATAATTGTTATTCCAAATGTTCATTCCCATTCTTTTGATTTTTAGTAGTTATCCACAATGACCTCATTTTGTTATTTCAGTTCAAACATTATCATCTTTCTGGCCCATCATTACTATGGGTGAAACCCATTCTAGAACATAGAATTATTGAGTTGGAAGGGACATCAGAGATCTTCTAGTCCAACCCCTGTTCCACCAGAAAACCCTGTAAGTTTCAGACAAATGGTTGTCCAGTTTTGAAAACTTTCAGTGATGTAACTCTAATTCTCAATATGTTTTTCTAAGCATTCATCAAAGCTCTCCTTGTACAGGCATCATGTTTTGCTTTCATTTGTGAACTAATCTCAGCGCAGAGACAACCTTGACTAGAAAGAGAGTCCTCCTCCACTTCCTCCTCCTCCTTATATTTTTAATATATGAATAGAACTGGAAGGCCTCTCAATGAAAAAACTTTACTTTTTCCTTTTGCCAAGAAGTTCCAAATTAGGGTGCAAAGAAATGGATGAATTCTGTCAGTGGTTTATTATGGAAAGATTTTTTAATGTGTTGGGCTAAGGATGGAAATTGAAGCTGTTTGACTCCCAGAGGTCATCATTCTTACTCTTAACTTGGGGAATGGGGAGGGTGATTGAGAACTATGTCAACACAAATTTTGCTACTAAATTTTAATGATACAATTTTCTGATGCTTCGGGGAAATAAATGCATGCAGGCAGTAGCCCCCACACACCTGATTTAAGAAGGTGGCCAATCCCCGAAGTAAACCAATTTTGAAGTTATGAATACTTGGAATGAACTTTTCACTTCTTTGACTGGAGGATTACAGAAAGATATACAATAAATTCTACAGTAAATTCTAGAAGTTAAAAAGTGCTAGATTATGTTAATAAAAGATTCATTTAGAAGGAGCTCATAGATTTTGTGTTTCTTTTGCTTAAGACAAGGAGAGCTCACTAAGCAGTATCATTTAAGTTAGTATTTTTTGCAGCTGTTCCGAATTTCTTCCAGCACCACCATCCAAGCCTTTGTAATTGAAGAGTATTTCCCTTATAGCTATAGGCCCCATTGAAAGCAGGCTCATACTCTATAGGATTAAGGCAGGACTGTTTCTGGCAAAATTGCTTTGTCAACATAAAATGATGTAAATGGAGTGACTTTTGAATTTATATTTCTTTATTAAATAAGAAAAGAAGAAACAAGGTGCATATAAAACTGAGGAGCTGATGATATATAATGGAAACTGATTAATACTTATAAAACCAAATAATGGTTATTTATTTGAATTGCTGGGGGTAGAATTTTTTTTAGCAGGCCTTGCTTTCTTAATACATGTAACACTTCAAAGACTACATTTAAATTCAACCTAGTATAAATATAAAATTATTTCACACACACACACACATGTTGGTATGTGTATGTGTGTGTACACTGAAATGCTGAATGAATATTTTAAAATTTTTCTTTACCAAATATCTATTGAAAACAAGATACTCATTAGCATAAACAAGTGATGAACTATGTATGGCCTACTATAAGACCAAGAATTACCTTTAAAATACTATAGCCTTCTTGAAAGT
>JAOYMU010000302.1:29784100-29801508 GCA_025802295.1 Psammodynastes pulverulentus | reverse complement strand
AGTTTTTTAGGTGTTTTTATTGTGTATTTATTGTATTTTAGTAATTGGACATGCGCTTTATTTGTTTGTTACCCGCCCCGAGTCCCTCCGTGGAGATGGGGCGGGCTATAAGTCTGAAGTAAAATTAAAAAAATTAAAAAAAAGAATTCTTGATGTGATGAAATAGCTGAGTCATTTATAGTGTAAGAAAAGAGAAGCAAAAATAGAAGAGAAGAGAAAGAAGAGAAGAAGAAAAAAAATTAACTATAGGAAAACTTTATACAGACCCTTTAAAAATAATAATAATAATCCCTAAAGTTCTGTTTAGTTTCAAGCTTACTTGCAAGGTTTCCCAACTGAAAATTCCTGTCCACTGTTGTTTTCTCAGTCTTCTGACAGTTTTGATTTATGAGGAGTGTCTGAACTAGATCTGATATTAGCATCGCCTTGAAGAATGTGAATAAAACATTGGTCCTCAGCCAGTGGAGCTATTCTACTGTCTTGGAACAATTAAGAAGTTATACTGGTACTGATGTTATTACATTTTGATCCTAGTAATATGTCACCCTCTTTTAAAGTAATTAGGGAGTTCATCTACACAGTTCATCAGGATAAAGATGCAGGCAAAAGATTATTTCTTTAGACCTCCTTCAAGATCTACTGCATGTCCAATAATTCTCCCCCTATTCCAGATGTATAATGTTAAGTCTTCCTGCTTTGTTATATATGATGCTTTATGGTCCCAGGTCTCAAGAAACTGTTTATTGCTTAAAAGGTCTATTGTAGTGTTTCTTTTTAAGGAGAAACTATTGTAGTATCTCACTGCTGATGTAACAGATGTCAAATGTAACTGAATCCAATTTTGTTTTCTCATACAGATCATCACTTGAGGTATACTTTAATTTAATAATGCAGGGGCATAATTCAGAATAAAAGCACTGGCTTTAAAATTCTTAAGAATGCTTGTTGAGTCAACATTGGCCCAGATAATAGTCAAGGCACTTTTTCCAAAATCAGTATACTGTCTCCTAATTTAAACAACAACCATAACAATATTTAAAAAGGAAGATTAGTAGATTTTTGTAGTACTATGCTGTCCTTGGGAACATGCTTCTCTGGCAACTCAGCTTTAAATGAAACTGCAGAATTACTCCAAGCAATCTAAATATTTTAATGACACCAGGGATAAAATTGAAAAATAAATGATAAATGTTTGCCAATGAATTTGAAATTAAAATTCATGACGAAAACTATTGGTAGAAAAAAAAAATTTTTTACAGCAAGCTTCCTATATATATTTGTGACTGTAATCGTTTCGTGCTGCTATTTTGTACATACTATTTTTACAGTCTATTTCAAAACAATACATTTGGAACTAAAAACTTAATAAAGAGAAATGTTTAAAAAATATCCTAAACTGTTTATATTACAGAATTCATCATGAAGCAAGACAATATTGAGTACAAGAGTTTTTATTACAGAGTAATTGAGTGTGTGTGTGTAGGTTAATTTTTTCTGCTGGTATTTTAAAATTCAGGGAGGCCAGTATAGATCCTATTTTGAGCTTATTAGCTCTCATCAGCTGGACATACACTTATGGGATTTGAACCTGGGTCACCTGCATCGTAGGCAGTTGTATTAACCTCTAAGCCACAGGTTCTTTTCCCTTCAGCAGTTTTCACCAAGCACAATTTATGGAAATTTATACAAGAAATATTTTGCAGATTTTTATATATAGTATATATAAAATCATGCTTTCCCAGCTCTTCAGTAAACAAGAACTTTTTATTCAGATTTGTATACAATCCATTGTTTGATAATATTTCCATGTCACTGTATAGTGTGTAAAAGTAATTATATATGCCTGATATATGAATATCTGTTGGCAAAAGGTTTAAGATTCTTAAGTATATCTGCATACTCTTTACTCATTGTGTCAGAGCATGAGCAATATCTCTGGAACAAGCTCTGTGTCTAATCTGTGGGGACTGTATTGTTCTTAGATTAATTAATAAGATGGCAATAACAAGTGATTTGCTTAACTAAGCCCTACAAATTAGACAGAGAGATTCTATTTAGACATGTTTCTTGTGTGGTTTAGTAATTATAAGTCCCATATTACTAATTAAGATTAATATAACAATATTAAAAATAATATATGTATTAATTGCCAGTGCAGGTTGTCCTCAATTTACAGCCATTTATTTAGTGACTGTTTGAAATTACAAGACCATTGAAAGAAGAGATGTGTGACTATTTTTTACAGTTACAACCATTCAGCATCCTTATGGTCACATGACCAAAATTGAGACACTTGGCAAGTGGCATGTATTTCTGATGGTTGCAGTGTCCTGGGTTTGTGTGATCACTTTTTGCGACTTTCTGACAAGCAGTCGATTGGGAAGCCAGATTCACTCAACAACAATGTTACTCACTTAACAGCTGCAGTGATTTACTTAACAACTGTGACAATAAAGGTCATAAAATGGGACAAAATTAACTAGCAATTGTTTTGCTTAGCAGTGAAAATTTTGAGCTGAATTGTGGTCATAAACTGAGAACTATCTGTCATCTTTTTTATGGAGTTCGCTGCATACGTGGAGCCTGATAACATAAGAATTTTCTTGTCTTGAAAAATTCTAGTGTAAGAAATATTAAACATTTTCTTTTATCATTTCTTTTTTTTTAATAATCTTTATTAAACACTTTTTCTCCTGTACAACATCATTTCGATTCATTTGTTTGGGAACATTTTCGCTAATCTGGCAGAGGATAGGTGCCATCTATAAAACATTTTATATAGGTTTTCTCTATATGCTGCTGACATTGTCATTTTATAATTCTTTTCCCAACTTTTTCCATTTTTGCAATTCAATTGTGTAGCCAAAATTTGTGTAGCCAAAATTTTGTACCCATACTACCATTGTTTCTTTGACCCTCTCTTCTTCCATTTTGTATTCCAATAGATAATTTTATCATTTCTACATTCAATACTTAAGTGCCCAGTTTCTATCTTGCCAAGAATTATAGATATAAGAGTTTGAATGGGACAGCTTTGTTTCTATTTTCCTTTATGTTAACTTTACTATGTTTAATGTTAATGTAACAGCAATTTTATTGTTACCATATCTAATATAAAAATTAGAATGAATAGTTAGGTGTTCGCATGGCCCATTGACAGTTGATCAACAGCCAAAATAAATACTTTGAACAAATCATGTGAGTGCCAAGGAAATGCAAACTATTCAAATTTATAGACATGGCTGAGTTACTTAAGTTGCCATGCTTTGAATTTGATATTTGCATTATATTTGACAGTTAAATTTATTAATCAAGAACTCTCTGATAAAACCATTACATGGGCTACATCTACTTTGTTAGGGGACAGAAACAAGTGTAGAAAATTCTAAACTGAAAGAACCTCTCCCTTTTGAAAAAAATCTTCATCTTTCACAATTCAAACTATGTTATTTAGCTGTGAGTAAATTTTAAAATAACTTCAGGTTACATTTCATGTAGATATTACCATGTCATATAATTTGCTTAAAATCAAGACATACTTTATCCATTTGTATTTCATCATTGTTAAAAGATACATTTTGCTGAAGGTAAAGTGTATGTTACTCTATTATACACTCCAAGGCTTCAGTTAAAACAACGTGTTTTCAGCAGCATCTCTCTCTTTCTTTTTCCAAATTATTAAGTCTTATAAATAAAAAGAATAAATAATGCAAACTATGAAAAATATAAATAGAAAAATACAAAAGAAAAAGAAAAAAGTGGATATTAAAAAAGAAAAAAGGAAAAGAAAAAAAGAAAAATAGATTCCACTTTCAGCCCAGCAAGTAAAAACAAATTTAGTACTTTATCACTATCTCTAAATAAAACATCTCTTCCCCCCCCCCCACCCATATTTCTTAGATAAGGAAAACAAAGTCCAAATGCTATGTCAAGCAACCTTTGTCAGCAAAGTCCATTAAGGGCAACTATTTAACTATTTCCTTCTTTTAACCTTGGTTGAACTAGCCAATCTTATAAATCTTCTCTGATATTTTAAAATCATTCTTTAAGCCCTTAAAAAAAAGATCCAGATATAGTTTGCTTCTCATTTATGTTCCAAAGTGAAAATCCGTCAGAGCTTTAATGACTTTATTAACTTTATTTTGTATCAATAAGTAAAATTTATCTTTCTTTTTTTTTTGAGATTTCCAAAATAATTTCTTCTAAGTCTTATCAGAGCTTTTTTGTCTATGCAGAAGAAAAATATTATCTTGAGCAGTTTCTGGGTTTAGTATCAATTCATCTTCTTGTTTCTTGTTGCCAATAAAAGCACATAAAAGGTAATTTTTTTGTCTGGACTATTGCAGTGTGTTTCACACGGGGTTGTTCACATCACTTGGAAGTGACAGCTGGTCCAGAATGCAACAGCACATTAACACCTCTGTTAAGTAAGCTATACTGGTTACTAATGAGTTTCGGGGTACAATTCAAGATGCTGTTTGTCACCTTCATATTTCTGAGCCTATTTACCTTTCACATCATTTCTGCCAATCCTATAAGAATAAACAGAATGGGCTTGCTTTTTATGCTGTCTGTCAAGCACTGACATCTGATGAATTTGGAAGGATGCCTTCTTCGTTATGGCATCTGTCCTCTGGAATATTTTGGACATTTATACAATCTGAATCCTGCTAGCCTTTAATTAGGCTTTGAAAATCTGTCTTTTTTTTCCAAGAATGGGATAGATTGGGAGGTGGGGATAGGGGTTCCTTCTAAGTGCTGAAGTTGTTTATGGTGATGTCTGTTTTCCCTGTTGCATCTTTTATTCTTTTACATTCAATATATTTTGGTTTTGTTTTTCAGTGTCAGAGTCGTTGTTGGTTTTAGCCACCTTAGCCATCTAGAAACTAAATGTAAGTGTGTGTGTGTGTGTGTGTGTGTGTGTGTGTGTGTGTTAACCAGGAATGGAACTTGATTCAAATGAGACCGACTACGTCTATTCTATATTATGCCATGTAAACAAATAGATTTTTTTAATCCCACTTTATTATTTTTATAAATAACTCAAGGCTAAATTCTGGCATTTTGATAGCAATATGGATCAAGATTCTGGAGATGACAAATAGGGGATTTAAATCATTTGGTTCTCCAGTTGAATCCCATACTACTCCCTGCACCTATGTATTGAAATGACAAAACATAATCCATTTATTGAATTCAAATAACTTTATGAGCATGTTTGACTAAGTAAAGCTCAGTTCCTGATCATTCTACCCACAACTGAAGACAGTTTTAAAGGATTTGCAAAGGATACTTTGTAAGTGCATAGTTTTCTTTATATTTATACTTTTAAAAAAATCAGAGTTATTTTTATTAGTTTTATAACTTTTGGATTTTTAAAAAAAATGCTTTTTCAAGTATGAACAGGCTACTGTAATGATTTGGGGTTATTTCAAGTACTAGTTTTATAGATATAGATAGATGCTATTAGAAGAATAATAAATCTTGTGCTGATATTTCTAAAAATATTTTTAAAGTTAAAAAAGGATATTTAAGAGAGTTAGTAAATATTATTCTAAAATTATATTAGACACTTTTCCTTGCTTATGTCAGCATATATGTATTTCAGATCTTTTGGTTGGACTGTTTTATTGGAGGCGAAAGAAAGTTTTTGAACTATTTCCAAATTGGAGAGTATTCTAAAAACACAAAGTAATATTTGGTAATTATAATGCAGGTGAACATTTGAAAGTACCAAACTTGTTAGACTGCTTCATTTTGAATCTGGAAAATATTTACAGATAGTTATAATAAGAAAAGTGTGATAACATATGCAAATACATCCATCTAGTCTCTATGAAAAGGTTAGACACCGCAACAATTCTTTAGAAAATGGCCGAACACAGTATGGTTGATGTACTTACCGATTGGGTAAGCAATTAAAAACTATGGGGCAGTTATTAAGAAAAATGACAGGTTTAGAAAAATCAATACAAAACCAAAGTGGCAGAATCAAGAGCACCTACTCAGATGTACATTTTTATTGTGCATTTGCTGCTTACACACATACAGAAGCATATACAAAATCACATTGTACCAAAGATTAGCACCTTAAGTAAACCTAGCTACATAACCTCCTTTTCATCTGTATGGCCAAATAGCAATAGCACTTAGACTTATATACTGCTTCATAGTACTTTGCAGCCTGCTTTAAGCTATTTACAGAGTCAGCATATTGCCCACAACAATCTGGGTCCTCATAAATAAAGCTTGATATCCTAAAAAATTATATTTATTGATTTGCTGATTTTCCAAATAATATATAAGCACTGTGAATATAAACAAGTCTGGAAAATGTAGCAACAAGTTTGACTAAAATCATTAAGATGTAAAATAAATTGTGTTAGAACCTGCGCTTATTAGCCATGTCTGAAAAAATTAAACTCAATGCACCAATATTATTTTATTATTTTCTTTGCTTCTCTATTTTATCTCACTATAGCTTACTTCAAAGAACTGTTTCAGTGTAATTTCAGAAAAAGAAATGTGGTCTTAAACAAGTTTATATTTTTCAAGAGTAAAATACCAATGTATGATTTCCAAATCTAAAGTGGAGGAAATGCAAAACTTCAAATGTGAAGTTTTTATTGCCAGAAATTGTACAACTGAATCATGCAAAATAAACAACATTGGTTTTAATACCAAAAAACTGTATGTCCACTTAAAACTTTTTAAAAAATAATTTTTATTAAGGATTACAATTAGAAAAAATAAAAACTGGTACAAAATTCAAAAAGAAAGAAAAAGAAAAAGAAGTAACCTTGCCTTCATCACAGCAAGTATAAATAATCTTATAAACTTATCAATATTTTTTAAATTGCAATTTCTCTTCATCCTATGTCTTAATTCTTAACTAAAATAAAATTAAAAAGCCTCATCATTCATTCATATAAGCAGAAATCCATTCAGGGTTTTCAGAAATCATTTCATCTAAATTTTAACTTTTATTGAATAAATCAGGTCTACAATCCTTTCCTGTATTTTTAACTATTTTGCTTTTGTATCTTAGAACTTTTAATTTTTTATTCGTTCTAGAGGATTCTTCAAGACTTTAACAGATCTCTTTTACATCCAATAACAAAAGGTTATCCAAATTAATCTTCTGGTTTGATATTTCATTTTTATGCCCAGTATTTAATATTAATCCATAATGTTCTTGAAAGTTGTCATATTTAAATCCACATTCAAATTAATTCCAGTCTTCTCTTGTATAATTTATTCTTTGGTGACATCCTTACAATTAATACACCATCTATCTGTGGTATACAACAGGGGTCACCAATCTTTTGGACCTCAGGGACCACCAAATTCATACTTTTAAATCCCAGGGACCACTAATATGCTCTGCCCAATGATCAGCTGGGTGAGCATGGGTAGGAGGTCATGTGACTGGGAGGGTGTGGTCAACTCAATGTCACTCACGTCAAGGGGCACCTCACCAAGCCTTATTTGCCCCTCCTCTCCCAGCCACTCCTTGCCTGCCCACCCAGGCTCCTTAGGGCCCCAACAGGAAGCACTTTCTCACACTGCAGTGTGAGAAAGTTGGGCCAGGCTCTCAGGAGACAAGAGCTAATGGTGGCAAGGCAATAGTCCTACTTTTGCAGATTGCCTTGCTGCCATTAGCTCTCATCTCCCAAGAGCCTGGGCCAACTTTCTCATGCTGCACTAGCCCTCAGCTGTTTATTTGATTCAAAAGTAAACAGGTGAGGGCTAGTGCAGTGCAAGAAAGTTGGGCCAGGCTCTCGGGAAACGAGAGCTAATAGTGGCAAGGCGATCTGCAAAAGAAGATCTGCACCAAGCTCAGGAAGCCACTACATGGCAGATTTCCCTCCCCTGCCATTGGTCTTACCTCCCAGTTCCAGCTGCATGGCTCTTCTGCTGAAGGTAAGGCTTGCTTCAGTCAACTGATGGAGCCAGCAGGTGGGCGGGCCATGTGGATGGAGCAACCTTGCGATCTCACATGGACCACCCAAATTTTCTTGCGGCCCACCAGTGGTCCACGGGCCACCAGTTGGCGACCACTGGTATACGACATTGTTAAAATGAATTTCTAATAACATTCTTCAAAAATATCATCCAAAACATCTACTGTTAAAATATTTTGCTCCATTCTTTATTAACAAGTTGAATTTAAATATTCTTTTTTAATTGCAATCTTAATTTTTTTCCTCTTCAGTGTTCAAAGCCCCATTCTATCATATTTTTCCCCCAAAGAATCCAAACTACCACAATTTTCCATGGTGAGAATTTTTATAATTAATTTCAAATTTCTAGTTTAAGTCCATTTGGACTCTTAGACCATTTTAATTTTCCAAAAGCATCACTTTAAACACCCATTTACTGTTTATTATTTTCCAAAGTCCTTCAAGTTGTAATTAAAACTTCCTCTCAGGAGAAGGAAATGCAATAAATGCATTAACAGGAATGCAATAAAAATTTTATTCCAGGGGGTCTTAATATTTCTAAAGCAATAAAAAATAATTCCAAAGCTGATTAAGAAATCAAGCTTGGTCAAGCTTTTTGTCCATAAAAGGCTACATTAAGGCTATGAGCTTAGATGGTAAACCTCAGCTCCCCGTCATTAGCTGACCACAAAATCTTGGTTCCTGTGGTCTACTCATAAACACCAGCTGTCCCACTGTGCATGTGGAATATCTCACAATCTCTCCTTTCTCAGGAGATAGTTCTCTAGCTGGGATCAGAAACTAACCGTTGATCTTTACTGTAAACACTGTCCCATTTCAACAAGGATATCTAGCTCGATCCAAAAGTTCACTTAAAACTTCTGGGAGAAAAAGCAACTTGTCAAATTAACATCTGCTGAAATGCAGGACATATGAATGGTTAACTTCCAATACAAATACCTGACTTGACACTGAACATTTGAAAGTTTGATTCAAAAGGTTTTGGTCTCTCTTTCTCTTTCTCTTTTTGTCTTGCATGCATATATGACCAATTCATTTTTAAGTTTCAGCAGCCTGCTTTCAAATATTTGAAGATATTTTAAACAAAAGGGTCTCACCATTGTGAAGTAAAACACAGGAGCAGACACCTCAATTCAGAACAGTAGAATTTTTCTCAAAATGTTCCATCTGGCATTGGCAGACATCTAAACCTACATCATGGACAAACTTATTTTTTCCTGTAAAATTTTCTGTAAAATTGTGCATGCAATTTCTTTCTTTTCCTTTTAGAAATAAGTCAGACCAACATTATGGTAATGATGTACAATCCATACTAGACTCTGAACTACCAACAGCTGCAAAAAGTGACTTAATGATAGACATTGAAACCTTGCTCAAAGCAGCATTTCAACATATATTGGTTTAATTTGGGTCAACAATATGCTGCTGCACAGTATTAAGACTGTCCAGATTCTTCTTACTAGGCAATTGTCAGATTCATCAAGGAACACTTAAATTTGTAGTCTTCAACTCTAGTTTGAACACTGTCAGTGCCAGGATTCCTTCCCGCTTTAATACCTGTACTGTACCATTTGAGCAATACAAAGCATATTAAATATAATTTAATAAAATTTTACAACACTTGAAAATTCTATGCTCAGGAAATCTTTATACTGACAACCCTCATTGCCAGTATGATTCTGCTTTTTAAAAAATGTGCAAAAGCCTCAATAATTAGCTTCAAGTATAAATTAGTTAGATGTATTGAGTTTGCATGGTTAGCAATAAGAACTATGTTTTTTTTCCTATAAAATGTTTTAGGGGGAGACAGAAGAAACTGAATAAAAATTAACTACAGCTAAAATTCTAACTATGTTCTTCCCTAAACAATGATAAACTGTAGCCAATGTTACTTATGCTCTGAAAAATAGACTGGTTTTGAATATATATAGGTGATGCCCTATGCTTTCTGACCTTGTATACTGGATAATCCATGTGTGGCTCAGTTAATCCTATAAAACGCTAGACAAGTTATATCCAGGATCCTTGGAGGAACTTCTTTACCATATTACCCTAAACAGACCTCTTTTGAAACCATCACTTGGAAATTGATAGCTGGGCAATGGAAAAGGAATTCTCAAAGCCATTTTTATATCTAAGTGATTTGTTCTTCAGCATTAAAAAGATAAATGTCTGGCCACAGTTAGCTGAGGAATTCAAATCTTGACATTACTTGAGTCTCATGAATGAGGTAGATTGTCATAAAATATGCCTGTTCTTTATTTAAATGGTTGTGTAAAACTGTATAAACATACATGAATGTATGAAATCCCTCAATGTCCTTTGAAAACTGAGCAGCTCCATTAATTGCCTGTGGCAGATCAGTAAATAATTCACTCTCCCTGTGAAAGTTGGTGGCAACAATCAGCTCAATTGTAATCAGAAAGTGATCTGACCATGACAAAGGAGATATGGTAATATATTGTTTGCTCCTTGAGGCAGGCAAGAACAGGAAACAGGCAAGGCAAAGATTCCAAAGTACTCTTGATTGTATTATGATAGAATAACCAAGTTTTGAAATACTATCTAAGTTTGACTCTATCCCATCTGATACTAAACTCAATATTTTGAGTTTCTTTATTACACTCTCTTTTTCATGACTATATAATCTTTTCACAAAGTTTATCATAACACTTGTTCATTTCTTCCTATTGTCAATGTTAGCTCTACATTCTTCAACATGTCCTACTCTAAGATCTGCCCTGAAAAAAACAATACGGATATGCAGTCTCCTATGCTGATTTAGTCTGACCACTTCATTTTTGACATTGCACCTCCGAAGGCTGCTCCATGTGTCTCAGTACTCTAGATGTATGCTGATCAAGATGTGAATTCTATGCTCAGGGCATCATGGTCCAAGTAGGATCACAGCTACTGCATAAGCTGTATCTGAGCCAATAAGCCAGACAGCTAATAATAATATACAGCATTGGTTTGTTTCCCTCTTCCTATTTATATAATTGATATATATAATTGCATGGTCATAATGTACTGAAGATGGCATTTAATTTTGTTGTATGAAATTAAGTAACAATAAGTGACAAAAAAGTAAACTAAACTAAACTAAAACTATTATTTTCTGTAACTTTTTTCTTTCTTGTTCTTTATATTTACTGCAAAGAAAGAAAATCAGAAACAGAAGAAAAAGTCATACATAACAACAAAGACATAGTCAGGGATTACATGGAAAGGGAGAGATAAGGTATTGTTAAAGGACTGACAAGTACTTAAGCCGGCTTTAAAAGAAACATTGTTAATAATGTACATTATGGACAAAGAATACCAGAAAGAAATTAGTATGTGCTTCATTGATTAAAGAACATTTTAAATTGTGTTGATCATGTTAACTTGTGAAAAAATGGAAATTCCAAAATTTCTCATCATTTTCATACTGCCCATCTTTGGCTCTGGATAGAGTGTTGCTCCCCCACTCTGATAGAGTTGGTTTCTATAGATGTACGGATCAATCAATGGATAAATACATATAAATCAATGTTTCTTAACCTTTGCAATTTTAAACTTCAACTTCCCAGCCAGCATATCTTAAAATTGCCTAGGTTGAGAAACACAAGTTATTGTAGCAATATTTTCAATCACATATAAAAATAAATCCATCACTTCTTCTAAAAAGGCAAGAAAAATACTTTCAGGAATAGAAGAAAATGCTTAAATAGATTTGGTAAACTCTTTAACATAATCAAATCAAATTTTACTTTTGGTTGATTATGGCATCTTTCACAATCAAGAGAAAACTATTTCATTCTTCCAAACCTATTTTCCAGTGACTATGCACAGTAAACAACATGGGACATAATATATTGCTGAACAACATACACTGATGGACTAACAGTCATTTTTATAGAATAGTTTACCTTTACAAGTAGAAATATCACAAAGGTCACAGCCCTGGTTCTTGTCATACTGCAACTGAACAGAATTGAACACACACAGTGAGACTTAGGTGGCCAGCTGGCATGGAGGTAACTGTGAAATATCATTTGCCCACCCAGGTTGAGAGGCCTTTAAAAATAATAACAGTAGTTTTGAAAGATGACCTGACTCCAAATAATTAACGCAGTAGATAAGCCTGTGCATCAAGCAGAGACAGTCGAAATACTATCAATTTGTTAAAGTTTTTAATAAACTTTGGTGTTCTTGGGAAATAGAACATTCCTCAACAAAACCAACAAACCTGTTTACAAACAGTAATTTTCATATTAGGCAAAAGAATGAGTGCAAATTGCTGGTTTGAACAGTCAGGCTATTCTTTAATATTCAGCAAGTTTAGTCTGTTTCTAAATCTTGTTTTGGTACTCTATGTGTTTAATGATGGACTTCATGATAATAATATGATTGAATTTATATGACCGCTAGCAAGTAGTGCTGACATAGAGTTACCTTTTGTGTGGTCCCTTATTTGCATATGAAACTGAGACTGGTTAAAACATCCTTTCTACCATTTGGCTAAAACACTGGTTCAAGTCCTGGTCATCTCATATTCACGATCTCAGGCTTTCCTTAATCTTTCATTGCTTTAGTTCAGTCCATTTAATTATCTCCAGCTCTTTAATGTGAAGATCATTCTTCTGTCTTGCTATTTTGATCACATAATCCCTTTCCTAAATTCCTACCCAGGTCTGAATCTGGAACAGAGTTTCACACTACTCCTGTATATGAAACAAGTGCAAATTGTTTAATGTTTAACTTATACCATATTCCAAAATGGTATATAATTTTATGCAAGTGGAGAAATTTGATTGACGGAAAATTCAAACTTGTACTTTGCTTACACTTTGGTTTTCCGTGATCTAGGAACTATACAACTTAATCTGGATTTTATATGTTTTGGGGAGGGGTGTTAGAAATATATGTATTATATCTGTTTCTAATAGCTTAAATGTTTGTTCTGTAACTTTTCCTTACATAGGCATTTTTTTAGCTAGTTTCCCTTTAGTAAAATTACTTGAGTATCAGAAATGAAAACAAAGGTTCGCCGGATATGCCAGTTGTGCCCCTTCCTAGATCGGGACGCCTTACAGACGGTCACTCATGCCCTAGTTACCTCCCGCCTGGATTACTGTAATGCTCTCTACATGGTGCTCCCTATGAAGAGCACCCGGAGACTTCAGCTAGTGCAGAATGCGGCCGCGCGGGTGGTTACGGGGGCATCGCGTTTGCCCCCGTGACCCTCTCTTGCGTGAGCTGCATTGGCTGCTGGTGATTTTTCTGGGTTCGCTTTAAGGTTCTGGTTATCACCTTTAAAGCGACCCATGGCATAGAACCGGGGTATCTACAAGACCGTGTTCTGCCAATGGCCTCCCACTGACCGGTATGCTCTCACAGGGAGGGGCTGATGAGGGTCCCAACGGCCTCCATGTGCTGTTTGGTGACCCCCAAGGAGTAGGGCCTTCTCTGTGGGGGCGCCAACCCTCTGGAACGAACCGCCTCAAAAGCTGCGGGTGCTCCCTGATTTGAGATTATTCCGTCGGGAGCTAAAGACCTGGCTCTTCTGGTAGGCTGGCCTGGGATGACCATGGGGGATTTTAAATGGGATTTTAAAATAAAATTAGATGTTAATTTTAACTGAATTTGTTGTTTTAGCTGTATATTATTTGTTGATTTTGTTGTAAACCGCCCCAAGTCTTTGGAGATGGGGCGATATATAAATTTAAACAATAAATAAATAAATGAATAAATAAATAGAGCATTTGGGGCAAGAGCAGAACAACCTGATCAAAATATTGTTTAGATATTTGCTTCCTGGAGAACAGATTATACATGATATATTGAAGTGGACAATTTTGTTGTTGTTCAGTTGCTAAGTCACAAACCTCATGGGCCATCACATGCCAGACCCTCCATGCTCAACTGTCTCTCAGGGTCTAGCCAAACTCATGCCCACTGCATCAATGATACTATACATCCATTCCATTTAATGACAACATTGCATTACCATGATACATCGATAAATTTTACCTTTACTTTAAAATCAATTCATCCATTTTGTATTTAGATCCACAACAAAATCTATTATTTTTATTTTCCTAATATAAATAGGTTTTATAAACAATACTTAAACACAATTTGTCTTGTAAAATTGCAGTGTTCTTAGTATAGATGCATGCTTTTTACATTTATTTAATTTACATATTTGGATATAATTTTAGCAGTCTTTTTTATTGCACTCTATTATATGTCTATGGAGATTCTCAGTCATCCAGGTCATGGTTATCCCAAAGGTACTTTTTCAAGAGGTAATTGTACTTTCTGGTTTTCCTTTGAAGATATTTCACTTCTTGTCCAAGAAGCTTTTTCAGCTCTGATTAGATGATGAGGAATGGTAGGATTTATATTCCTTACCAACAGCTGGTCATTTGCATTCTTTTAGACCCTGAGAACACAGATAAGCTTCAACAACTCTCTAAAAGAATGAAAATGACTAGCTGGAATGACTAGGAATATAAATCCTTCCATTTCCCACTAGCCAAGCAGAACTGAAGAAGCTTCTTGGATGAAAAGCAAAATTTCAAGGAAAAACAAGGAAGTCCAAGTTGCCTCTTGAAAAACCACCTTTGGGGTTGCACTCTATTTGTTATATAATTTCTTATACATAATGGAAGTACTTCAAATATATTTCTTTTTTGTGTATTTTCTTCAACATAAGCCTCTTCGGATGATTATTTTTAAAAGATGTTTTGTCATCTGGACAGGTTTTTTCTTATTAAACAATGGTAGACATTAGCAAACTCCATTTATTAGAACTACCTTATACACCAATTTATTTTTTCTATCTTTACATCACCAATCACCAAAAATACATCTGGCTCATTGAAAAATCTTAATTATGAATTCCTTTTAGTTAAAACATTTAAGTTAATAAGTTTTAGAATCAACTGGAAATGATAAATGTTTGACTACTAACTACAAAAATTACACAAATTCACATATGATACAGCAATTTTACAGTTATGTGTGAAGTTTTTCTTTAGAAACAATGCCTTATGGATGCTGTCAGGAAAGAAAAACTGTTACAAAACCAGATGCAAATTCACTAATTCTGTTACCTGATCAACTTGAAAAGTTATTTAACACTGAAGAAATGACTAAAATGTGTATGAATAACAAATAATCTTTTTTTTAAAAAAATAAGGACCTATACTCATAAATTTCTAAGTTATAAGCCGATATTTATCTCTAACAATGTAATTTTTAAATAAACAATGTACTTAGAGAAATGAACTGCAAAACTATATGTTACCTGTCAATATAACATACAGTTTGGAAATAATGATTTATCAATATTCCATGGAACATAGATATTAAAAGTTTTCTTTAATATTTAATTATGTTAAGTAGTCTTTAAACAAAGTTCACATTTACTCACAGATTTGATTATTCAGTTTGTCTATGTAAACATGATAATAGGATTACTTTCAAACTAGAAGTATCTCAGAATATACATAGTCTAAAACATTAAAAATTTGAGAGCTGTTAAATGTTTATATTGCACATGTGTATTACAGAAAATACAGTGTTCTGGAAATCATGAATTCATAACATCCTTTAAAGCATTAAAATGAAAAGACTCTATTAATATTTCATAAGCCATTTTCTATCTTTTGGACCTTAACAATAGATAGGCTTCAATGTTCATATAAAAGCTGAAAATGTATCCAACTGATTTAACTTACAAGTTAAAATTGAACAAGCAAGGTTAAAAAACAATCCAATGTGATTTGCAGCTCACAGTCAAAACCTTTTTCCCCACTAACTGTCTGTGTAGAGTAGAATGACATACCATTAAGTAATGGGTAAGTCCTTTTTTTTCCCACTTCATGCTGTGCGGTCCCAATGGCAATGAGATCTTCCCATTACTTTTGGGATAGTAAGAAGTACTGATGAATGAAGCAAGACAGGAAAATGTTGAAATGCAATGAACCACAACATGCTGGGGATTAAGAGTAATAACTTCATAAGGCTGGAAGAACTAAGCAAAAATATGCTGCATCAAGTCGACAGCCTTAAATTTGCACACAAGCAGAACACTCCTGGTTAAACTGTTCTACATCTAAGTCAACATTAATGCAATAAAACTGAGCTTGGATAATCTGTTTACTATGAATAACAAATAATTTATAGAAGTTCAACAGCAACATGCTCACCACCATTGAGACTAATCCCCAATATGATAACAGAAGATACAACAAACAAACAACAATCAGCTACTTTTATTTTTAAATAAAAGAAATGTGTTGAAGAACAAATCATTTGTTTCCCGTGTCTAACAGAGATGCTGAATAGGTATTAAAACAGTAGCTTTATGTGATTGAATTGTGTATATAAATATGGATGTGGATGTCACTACAAACAAAATAAATGTTCTATAGTTAACACACATCTCACAGTTTCACATCTGTGATAACTCCACTCTAAAGAAGCAAGTGAATGACTGTCATATGCAATGGACGTTTTTGTTCTCTCTTCCTAATTCTTTTTCAAGATTGCACCAAATCACAGCCAAACTGGAAAAAAGACATTTTTTTTCTGTTTCTTAATCAGAACATTTTTCAGTTTTTGTAATTCAGAATTAACTGCTGCAGAACAATGCTAAACAGCTGGTTTTTAATTAGCAGATATAGTGGTCTGAAATATTTACATAATTAAGAATAAATTCCAAAGCCATAGGTAAATAGAAAAGAAACAATAAATGCAGCTTCTAAGGAATTATGGCTTGCAAAACAGTTTGTACCTTCTTTGGATCATATTTAAGTTCTTCCTAACTGTCAGGAATTGTCTTTTTAGTTCTAGGTTGCTTCTAGGTTGCTTCTCTCCTTGATTAGTTTCCATCCATTGCTTCTTGTCCTGCCCTCAGGTGCTTTAGAGAATAGCTTGACTCCCTCTTCTTTGTGGCAACCCCTGAGATATTGGAACATTGCTATCGTGTTTTTTCATTAAAGTGGACATACCAAATTCCAGCAACCATTCAGTATGTTTTAGCCTCCAGTCCCCTAATCATCTTAGTTGCTCTTCTCTGAACTCTTTCTAAATCTCTTTTACATTTTGGTGACCAAAATTGGATGCAATATTCCAAGTGTGTCCTTATCAAAGTATTATAAAGTGGTTTTAACACTTCACATGATCTTGTTTCCATCCCTCTGTTAATGCAGCCTAGAACTGTGTTAGCTTTTTTGGCAGCTGCAGCACACTGCTAGCTCATATTTAAGAGATTGTCCACTAGGATTTCACGATCCCTTTCACAGTTACTACTATACTAACTAACATCAGTGTGTCACCGAGGCCCTTAACACTTACTGTATAGTCTACATCCATAAATTAGATCAGTGTTTCCCAACCTTAGTCATTTTAAGATATGTGGACTTCAACTCCCAGAATACCCAGCCAGCA
>JAOYMU010000302.1:29651786-29661840 GCA_025802295.1 Psammodynastes pulverulentus | reverse complement strand
GCTATGCTGGCTGGGGAATTCTGGGAGTTGAAGTCCACAAGTCTTAAAGTTGACAAGTTTGGACATCCCTGTCCTAACTAATTGAGTAGATTGTTTCCACCATCTACTCAAGCTGGACTCACCTCCATTTTGAAATCAATCCGTGCGCCTCAGAATTAAAAAGAGATTAGCTGCTAGCAAAAATGGCACAGGCACAGAGGTCAATGCAATCGATTGGCTGACAAAATGCCAGGCCTGTTGGCATGGCCAACTGTTCCTCAAACCTCACTCCTAAGAGGTGGCCAAATTACCTCATCAAAGTCGGCGATGATTTCGTTCAGCAGTCGTAGGCATTCCACGCCCTGGTTGTTCATTTCGGTCTGGGAATAGAAGTCGGCGAAACCGGGGATCGAGGCAAACATGACGCCCACAGCATCGTAGGACTGAGAGTAGAGATCCTAGAAAGGCGGAAAAGGGCAGAGGAGAGAAAAAAAAGATGTTGTTAAGGGACCTTTTGCAGGGGAGAACACGGGCGTGCCTTTTCTTGCCGTTAATATGTGCTTATTTTGAATAGCGTGGTGGCCTAGAGGCGAAGACGCTTGCCTCTCCCACTCAGAAGGTTGAGAGTTTAGTCCTAGGCAACGTCAGATGTTTCTCCATCAGGGCGCGAAGAGAAAATATCTGCTGTGAACTCCCTGTAGGTGTCAGGAAGGGCATCCAGTTAGTAAATGCTCAGCTCCATTCAGTCATCCAGATTCAACCCAGAATTAAGGAATTACAGGGTTGTTCCACTGATCAATTGTTCTGTCAGGAAATTTCTCCTTAGTTCTAGGTTGCTTCTCTCCTTGATTAATTTCCATCCGTTGCTTCTTGTCCTGCCTTCAGGTGCTTTGGAAGATAAGTTGACCCCTTCTTCTTTGTGTGAGGGTCAACCTATTCTCCAAAGCACCCAAAGGTAGGACAAGAATCAACCTAGAACTGGCAATATAAATTGTTGAAATATATAGCAGAGGTCTCCAACCAGTGGTCCGGGGACCACTGGTGGTCCAGGAGAAAATGTTGGTGGTCCACAGCGCATCCAGGTGGAGAAGCTGCTCCAGGATGACCAATGGACCAGTCCTGTGACTAGAACTGAGAGAGAGAGAAAGAGAGAGGAGAGACAGACAGACAGACAGAGAGGGGGGAGAGAGAGATGAGAGAGAGAGAGAGATGAGAGAGATGAGAGAGAAAAAGATGAGAGAGATACAGAGAGATGAGAGAGAAAAAGCTCAGAGAGAGAGATGAGAGATAGAGAGAGATGAGAGAGAAAAATAGAGAAGAGAGAGAGAGAGAGAGAGAGAGAGAGAGAGAGAAAGAGAGATACAGAGAGAGATGAGAGATCCCAGTGTTTTGTTTTCTCTGGGAAATGGGTCCAAATGGCTCTTTGAGTGTTTAAGGTTGCAGAAATAGGCAGCTAAGTGCATGAAGGACCCCATCCTGACACTGGGAGACCAGGCACTTCAACATGCAGCGCACTGGATTCATATTAGTGGTCCGCAGGATTTAAAATTATGAATTTGGTGGTCCCTGAGGCCCAAAAGGTTGGAAACTCCTGTTTTAGAGGATAGTTGAAGTACTTGGAGGTTTATCTGATCCTAAATGTCATCTGTGTACCAGGAATACTCAGAAAAAACAAGAACAGTTGCCTTCTGAAAAAGCACCTTTGGGACAACCATGACCTGGATGACTGAGATTCTCTACAAACGTTTACCTAAGATTGCATTGCTGACATCTAATGGACAGGGAAAGAAGTAAGAGAATTTTGAATTTCTCTGATCTTCAGAAAACAACAAAATGGAAAATGTAACAATAAATTGTTCAGAATTGGAAATGAAGTGTCCTATTTATTTAACATATGCAAAATACACCTCAAGAAAGGCTGGACTAAAAGAAATGGAGACCGAAATTATAATTGCTGTGAGAAATGTTAACAACTTCAGAAAAGCTTTTGATAGCACCTTGATAGCAACCAGGCTTAAGGAATCTCTTTTTTGAAGTAAACAAACAAAATGCAAGTACTCGTATGTTGCTCTATTTTTTTTAAAGAAATCTCACAATCTAAGATTTTGTCAACAGGAAATGCTAATCCATGCAAACAAACAGAGATCATTTTTAAGTAGAAAGAGACACTATTTTTTTTAGAAAGTCACAGGGATATTGACCATAGCCATGAGATGATAGTGCTGGCTGCTATTTGTGAAAAAGATTATGACTGCATTGGAAAAAAATATTAATGAGCAGGGACTTCCTTTTGATAATAAAAATATGTACTGTCTAGGTTTACCTAGATGTGTATATCCATATTGTTATGAAACCTGAATCATCTGAAAAGCTAAATGAAGAAAAATGGATGCCTTTGAAATATGATACTGGAGAAAATTGATCAGAATAATTCAGTACTAGATGAAGTGCAACCAAATCTTTAGTGAAGTGAATGCTGAAATATTCTGGACACATAATGTGAAGAAAAGAGTCTCTGGGGAAAGACTCTAATGCTTGGAAAACTTGTAGGCAATAAAAAAGGCAGAAAGAAGACTGGTTACATGCTATCATTGATGACACAAGCATCAACTTACAAGAACTCAAGGAAACAATTCTTGACAGGCACTTCTGGCAAAATGATATCCATCAAGTCACAAAGAGCTGAAAGTGACTTAATGACCAAACAACAGCAACATTCATCAGTTCAGCGCAGTACACGCTTCTTCGAAGTTAGGCAATCTTTTGGGGTTATACAGTATATCTCAAATCTGAGTATATATAGTATTGTTGAAACTCTTAATTTCCTGACTACAGAATGGTTCTCATGCTGTTATATCTACTGGGGGAATACACAGAGGTGGTATTCAGCAGATTCTGACCAGTTCTGGAGAACTGGTAGTGGAAATTTTGAGTAGTTCAGAGAACTAACAAATATCACCTCTGACTGGCCCAGCCCCCATCTATTTTCTGCCTCCCGAGTCCCAGCTGATCGTTTGGGTCTTCTTTTGTTGCCGTACATAGGAGAACAGAGCTGGAAATCAGGGTAGTGGGGTGGGGAGAGAATGAGATTTTGCAGTATCCTTCCTCTGGAGTGGGGTGGGAATGAAGATTTTGCAGTATCCTTCCCCTGGAGTAGGGAGGGAATGGGATTTTGCAGTATTCTTCCCCTGCCATGCCCACCAAGCCATGCCCACAGAACCGGTAGTAAAAAAAATTGAATCCCACCACTGGAAATATACCCTTTCTTCCCAAGATAGTTTGTTTCCAAGATGGGAAGAAATCAAAGATGGAACACAAAGATGCCATTGATGAAGAGTTAAGTACCTTATTTTGCCCAAGATCAATAAAAGATGTTGGACGGTGGCCATACTAAACATTCCTTGTTGTCTCTTTATGGAGATTCTACTTCAAATCTTTTAATCAATTGTGAACCATACAGTCACAGTGGACCATTCAATTATATTTCCTTTCTTTTGCCCACGTTCTCTCTCAGCATGATCCCTTCACCAGTGGTGGGATTTAACATTTTTTACTACCGGTTCTGTAAGCATGGTGGGCATGGTGTGGCTTGGTGGGCATGGCAGGGGAAGGATACTATAAAATCTCTATACCCAGCCCACTCCAGGGAAAGGATACTGCAAAATCTCCATTCCCTCCCCACTCCTGGGGGAAGATTACCACCGATTCTCCGAACTACTCAACATCGGTCTTCATGCTATTTTCATAAACATTACCTAGGTGGTACTAGGTGTCCTTCCTTTGCAACACTTAAGAAAATGTCAGCATCTAGAAAAAGATTGTCTATAGCTTACCATAGTACATGAGATGAAGGACTAAGCCATCAATTGTTCTTGGTTTTACTTACTAATTCTTTCTTTATAAAAATGGCACTGCTTTTGCTTATGGTAGCTTTTTTGCTAGCCTTTTATACTGTTCTAAAAATGTTTATGAGTGATCAAAGAAAATGTCCCAACACTAAAGAGAGAGAAAGACAAAAATATGAATTAGAGGGGGAAATTCGGAATTTAGAGGAACAATTACAAAAAAACCCATTAAAACAAGGAGTAAGAGAAGGGTTGCTACACGCCAAACACAAATTAATTATAATAGAACAAGAAGAAATAGCACAAAAAATAAGATTTGGAAAACAATACAACTTCGAACATGCTAATAAACCTGGCAGATGGTTATCATATAGATTACAAAAAGAGAAAGAAGGGAAAATAATTCACCAACTCCTAGATGGGAAAGGGGTGCCCCAAAACGCCAAGGAGGAGAAGAAGAAAATTGCACAGGAATATTTTGCTGATCTTTATACAAAAGAAAATATCGATGCAACTAAAATAAATGAGTATTTAATAAATAGTAGTAAAATAGAGATAGCAGATGAATTCAAAGAAAATTTAAATAAGGAAATTTCAATGGAAGAACTTAGAATGGCGATACATAGGCAAAAAAAGAATAAAACTCCGGGTCCAGATGGGCTACCGGTGGAATTCTACCAGAATTTAGGAGACATGATAGAACCTCTATTGCTAAAAATATGCAATGAAGTATTAATTAACGCCAACGTGCCGGACTCATGGAGGGAAGCATTAATTACATTGATCCCCAAAGAAGGTACTGACAAAAACCAAATAGCCAATTATAGACCAATTTCCCTGTTGAACACAGACTATAAAATTTTCTCCAACATAATGGCAGAGAGAGTCAAAAATGCATTAAATCATTATATACAGCTGGATCAGAACGGGTTTCTTCCTAATAGACAGATAAGGGACAATCTAAGGACAGTAATGAATGTGCTCGAATATTATGAGATGCATCCAGGAAGACAGGCCGCTCTTGTCTTCCTGGATGCCCAAAAAGCGTTTGATAACCTGGATTGGACCTTTTTAAAACAGTTGATTGAAAACACGAATATAGGAAGAAACTTCGAAAACATGATAAAAACAATATATTCAAAGCAACAGGCAAGAGTAATGGTGAATGGAGAACAAACAGATAATTTTAAAATCGCAAAAGGAGTTAGACAAGGTTGCCCACTATCACCATTACTTTACATTTTGGCCCTAGAAGTATTACTTAACAACATCAGAGAAAACCAGGAAATAAAAGGGGTAAAAATTAAAAGGGAAGAGTATAAACTGCAAGCGTTTGCAGACGATCTGGTTTTTTTTATAGAAGACCCATTAGAAACAGGAGAGAAATGAATAAAGAAATTGGAGAAATATGGAAGTGTAGCGGGCTTAAAAATTAACAAAAATAAAACTAAAATAATAACTAAAAATATGACTCAGAACCAAAAAATAGAATTGGAAAACTTAATGATGATACAGACGGCAAATAAAGTTAAATATCTGGGAGTCTGGCTCACTTCTAAATGCAAATCAATTAAAGAAGACAACTATACCAAATTAGTACAGCAGATTAAGAGAGATTTAGAACGCTGGGACAAGTTACAATTATCATTACTCGGGAGAATAGCATCGATCAAAATGTCTATACTGCCAAAATTTCTATATTTATTTCAAACAGCACCGGTAAAATTGGGGAAAGAATTTTTTAGAGATTTGGATAAAACTATTTTAAAATTTGTACGGTCGGGAAAAAAACCTAGAATAAATAAAGAGGCATTACAAGACAATAAAAACAGGGGAGGATTAGGATTACCGAATTTGGAAATGTATTACCAGGCAGCAATTATAATGTGGATAAAAGAATGGATTTTACTAAATAATAAAAGAATACTATATTTAGAAGGCCACGACTTACACGCAGGATGGCATGCCTTTCTTTGGGGAGACAAAAAGCAGGGTCTATTTAAAAGACATTGTATTGGAGATACACTTTTTACTATATGGAACAAGGTCAGGAAAAAATATTATAACAAACACCAATTTGGTTATTGACAATGGAGGCATTTATACAACCCAATACACTGTACCTGAATAAAATGATTACATATCAACAATTATTAGATAAAGATGGAAATCTTAAATCCAAACAAAATTTAAGGGATGAGGGAATTAATTTAGAATGGTGGGTTTACCTGCAAATCCAGAGCAGATTTTAAAAAGATATGGAAGAGTGTGGTATACAGCGAGAACCACAAATAATAGACAAAATATTAATGGGTCCGAATAAAAAAATGTATAACCAATATGTACAGTTATCTACAACAGGTCAATTACAATGAAGAAAAAATAAAGGGATGTATAACTGCCTGGGAGAAAAATTTTAGATATAGTATAAAAACGGAAGAATGGGAGACTATATAGAAGCAATATTATGTGATGACCAAATCCGTCACTTATAAAGAAAATATATATAAAATGCTATATAGGTGGCATATAGCCCCTGCTAAACTAGCCAAAATGTACCCCAATATGAGTCCGGCATGCTAGAGGTGTAAAAAGAATCAGGGAACATTTTACCACATGTGGTCGTGTAGTGAAATACAAAAATTCTGGAGGAAAATATGGAACTGGAAACAAAGTATAATACGGCAAACAATAGAATACAAACCAGAAATGTTCCTCTTAGGGATAATTAGGGGCCAATTTAAAAAAGAATCCAAATACTTGTTATTGCATATTCTAACAGCTGCAAGATTATCGATAGCCCAAAATTGGAAGCAAGTGGATATTCCGGCAGACATTCAAGTCATTCAGAAAATCTTAGCCTGTGCTGAGATGACCAAATTATCACTAGAGTTACAGGACAAAAAAGATTCAGTATTTTACAAAGTATGGAACAATTGATATTTATGGCTGCAACTCAAATATAAAAAATAATACATAATTCTCACTAACCACCAATTATATAGTAATATATGTTATATAATTTATATTGATATTGTTATTTAAACGAATTATCATATAGTAGAATTTGGATGTTATACACAATTTTGCTGATGAATTGAAAGTGTTGTAAATAATTTTAATGGGATGGGGGTGGGGTTTCTGTTGTGTGTGTGTTTTTTACTGTTATAATAATAAACTGTTTAAAAAAAAAAGAAATTCATAAAAGCATTGTTTTTCTTGTAACCCATACCAGAAGTACTGAAATGGGATTTATATACATCCTTTTCAACAATTTCTTTCCATGGAATTATTTATTGTTTCCTTATTTTCCAAACTAAAGAAAGTCTACATTTTTATTTATAGCAACTTGTTAATATGCTTCAGAATCACAAAGTGAAAACAAATTTCAATTTTCAAGCTGAGAGATGAGAAAACCAAAAGCAAAGCAGTAAAATCCCAAAAGCAAAGAGAAAAGAGCATTTCCCTTTGTTTTCTTGCATAAACATGAAAAATATGGAGGTTGTTTCCAGTGCTCTGTCATGCTCCAGTGAAAAGAATTTTGTTCTGCAGAGAGCACACTGCATTGTGCATATCAAAATTAACCGGAACATCTTATTTTAAAAGATACATTTTCAAAACAATAAAACTGTGCAGCACACATAGCTATGTTGTGAACTGAAGAATTACAGAAACAAGCAAACAAACAAAAGCCTACCTTAGCATGCCAACAGAGAATATGGGTCCATAGATTATTTGGAGACTAGATTATATCCCCATCTGACATATAGTGCCAACATAATTCCACTAATTACTGATGAAACTAACTAGAAATTTATTCTGATGAACAAATATGAACAGTGTTAAATACTATGTTAATTGGAAAGGAATAAATAACCAAGGTCTGTTCAAAAGTTTCTTTTTCAAAACAAAATAACTGTACTAGATACAATCTACTGTGTCATTACTTTATCATTTATCAACAATGCTTGATTAAGGCAGGGGCCCCCAACACCTGGGCTGCAGTCCACTTACTGGGCCATGGCCCATTTGGAACTGGACCGCACAAGCTGTAAGTGGGCAAGTGCGTATGCAATGAACACTTGTGTGCAAACTCCACTCACACAAATGGAAGTGTGCAAACACACGCCTTTCATTCACAGAACCATCCCCTCTCCCCTCTTTGCCAGACCACCAAGCCAGAAAGATTTGGGACGAATCAATTGTCAAGAACTATGTTGCAGACTAACACTTGGTAGAGTAACCATAAAAACATGAAAATATATTCAGTATACTGTAATATATCTATACATACAATAGAATAGCGTAAGTAATGACATTCTGTGGAAATTAAAGTTGGACCATGCAGAAGCAGGATAGGAAGAGTATTACAACTTTTGAACTTTGCTGTGAGATGACCTCTGAGAATACCATGGGCAACCAAGAGAAACAAATCAATCTGGGGGTTTTCATTCAAAGCAAAAATTACCAGACTATTATCACATTTTAGGCACATTATGCACAGACTCTAATTCTCTGGAAAGACTTGAAGGCAGGAAGAAAGAGAAGAACAGGACAACAGCAGCAAGATGTATGGATTCAGTGGTGATGATATACCATTGGAAGACGAAGTCAGGATTTCTTATGGAGAAAATCGATATTGTCTTTAAGATGACTCTGAATCACTTCCCAAAAATATACAGGTCTCATCCATGTTGAAGTTAAAATAATACTTATTTGTTGTACCATAAAACATCTTGCAGAATTTGTTGAAGATTTTCAAGAATATTGTGTGCCAGGTTTGTTCAGTTATTTGTATCTCCTGCTTGATACCAAAGTTGCAGAATGTCAACATCCAGCCTGAGAATCAAAAAAAAACTCCAGGTTCATTCCATTTCCAAAAATCTTACTGCGTGGTAATGTCAAAGCAAAACTAACTCTGAGATTCCCAGACACCAGTTCATAGACTTAATAAGTTATTCCAAACCTCTCACGTATTCCATGTAAATAAGTTCACTTTGTTATGGGAACTGTCTGCTTTAATTCCACATCTGCTACCATGTCTTTGAAAAGTTTTCAGGCTGTCAAGGTCTTCAGTGGAATCGTTGAGGTTGTGTCTCTACATCTAATCCATTTTAAAGCAACACTTCCCCCTCCTTACCCTAGTGGCAAGTTGAAAAGAAGCATGTAACTGTCAAAGTTTCATACTTGATACAGATCTTCTAAGTTGTCTATATTTGTCTTATTATCTGTCCCTCAAAACAGCTAGCAAAATATCAAGAGACTAATGGGGTTGCTTCAGGGGGTGGAATCCTCTCAGTTCAGCCCGGTCTGGGTGAACTGGAAGCAAAAATAGGCCTCCGCTCCAGAGAGAAAAAGGAAGGGAAAAATGCATGTCCCACTTGCACTGGTTTTTAGCTGACCTTTATCCACTTAGCTGATTGGTACTGCAGGCCTCAGCTGGTGGCTGGAAAGTGGCGTGCATTCGATCACCGAACCGGTAGTGGCGCAGGTAGGACCCCACCAGTGGGTTGCTTTACAATATAACTACCTACTGGTATTGATAGTTTCAAACAAGTAGTAAAGAGTCATTTTCTAAAGAGTCTGCTATGACAATATCCTTACCTTTCATTTTCCAGGGCATAAAATGAGTAAACAACAAAAGGGTTAATGGAACAGCTTATAGTCTCTCTAATGCAGCTTGTTATCTAGATTATTTCAGCCAAAAATGTTCATGCTAATCTTGTAGCATCTTTTAAAAAGTGAGTGTGATGTTAAATAACTGGTGCATCTTGTTGTCATGAAAATAATATGATAGTGCATTTGTTGTGATGTTATCTA
Source organism: Psammodynastes pulverulentus (assembly GCA_025802295.1). NCBI lineage: Eukaryota > Metazoa > Chordata > Lepidosauria > Squamata > Psammodynastidae > Psammodynastes > Psammodynastes pulverulentus. The sequence continues at coordinate 29,652,196 of JAOYMU010000302.1, read as the reverse complement.
ACAAGCACAAAACCCACATTTTTATTATATTATGACACATGTGTTATATTTTTAAATATAAGTCAGAGAACAGTAGAGTAGAATTGTTGGGGAAAACATTCAGAACTTTTGAATGAACCGTTCATGTTTATCCACTCTCAGTACAATATATGGCAAATAAAACATAATGGTAATTGTCTGTTCCTTACATTTAAGTTAACTTAAATGGAATTTAGGTTAATAATATATAATTATATTATAAGAGGTTCACAAGGTAAATTTAGTATTATAGCCATTAATAAAATACCCAGAATGTAAAGTCAATGTTGTATATTGCACTTGTTACTCTAATAATAGCTTATTGTTATGTTTCCTAGTATGATGTGATTGCTTATTTGTACCCTATGACTACTACTAAGTGTTATACCTAT
>JAOYMU010000302.1:29403269-29413294 GCA_025802295.1 Psammodynastes pulverulentus | reverse complement strand
GGCAATCCTGAAGACATATCCAAGGAACCAAATCTTCCTTTCTATGTACAGCACTGGGTGATTTATGTATTGTTTTAATTTTAAATATTGTTTTTGTTTATGTTTTAAAACAATAAAAAAATATTAATTAAAAATAAATAAATAAATAAATACATGCCAGTTGCCAAGCATCCAAATTTTGATCACGTGACCATGAAGATACTGCAATGGTCGTAAGTATGAAAAATGGTCATAATTCACTTTTTTTCAGTGCTGCTGTAATTTAGAATGGTCCCTAAATGAATAATTGTAAATCAAGGACTACCTGTATTAAACGTTCAACTACCATTTTCTAAATACTACTAATATTTAATGGAACTCTGATCCTGGCAAATTTAAATATCGATGCAAAAATTTCATCATAATCCTCACCATATTTTTATAAGGATTTTGAATCTCAGAAAGTATGCACAAAGTATGTTCCCAAAATTCTCAGGGGTCCCTGCCTTCCCAGTTCTTTGTAAGACTTCAGAGGTGAATAGGAGTTGCTTCTTGTTGTGGCCTGCTGGCCATTGGCCCCTCCAGCAGCCGAATCAAAGGAGGAGGAGGCGTGGGAGACAAGGTCAGCATCAAGGCAACCTGAGAGCTCTGAGGGGGAAGAGGGAATGCAGCTGTCAGAGAGAGAGAGAGAGAGAGAGAGAGAGGCAGAGCCTCTCAGATGGAGAGTCAACAGACCCCAGGTCTGGAGGTAGCTGATGAGGAAGAGGAGGAACAGCTGGGTCCAGTGCCTGACGCGCGGATGCGCAGAAGGCAGAGGAGAGGAGAACAGTGGAAATCTGTGGGCCAATCCGTGAGACAGAAGAGCCACCGCTGCTAGCAAAGCCCCACCCAAGCTCTAGGGATAAAAGGCAGGAGGTGGAGATGAATAGAAGTAGCAGACAACTATTCATCTCCCTGCCGGACAGGCTTGTTAGCCTTCAGTGAGAGAGAAACTTTTTGCTGGGGCTGCTGGCGCTCCTAATAGAGGAATCATTGCTTCAACTACGGAGCTTTGGGGAGCTGGATCAGAACACTTCTCTTCCTACTTTCAGAGATCATATTCTTCTGCAATACGTTCATTCTCTGACTAACACTGTCTCTTCTATTTCTGAAGCTGTTCAGACTGTTCATCCTCCAGGTTTAGACCGTCCGGTAACATTCATTCTTCCCTGGAGACTGGTATTAGTAACTACTGGACTACTGACGATTTGCTTTCTGAGAAGAGGAAGCTTCCCTGTTTCATTCTTCTCACCACACACACAATGGTCACAGTTGCCGGCATCAAGACTTGTATCCATCAAACCCATCTGAAGACCTCTTTTCCACCTGCTGATCGGGATAATTATCATTTGTAGTCCCTGGTGCTGAAGATGATCTTGGGATGAAGCTTTCATTCAAATGACCTCATTCTTGTACTGCATATCCAAATGTCACCATATTTTATCAGATTGTTCCTGCTCAATGGCCTTGTAAAATTTTTCCTCAGTCCTTCAAATCATTTCCATTTTTCACTGGGAGAGGGGGAGATTTTGAGAGCTATAAGAGTGAGATAACCGTTGTACAGGTGGTTAAGACTAACCATTTGGATGGTAAAATGTTTGCCAGGCTGGTTGCCTGCGTGGGGATGCCTCAAGGAAATATTCTTGGTTTTATTCTTCATTGTTTTCCTGATTCTCTTTTGTGTTCTGTCTATGCTTTACACTGTTGTGCGCGCTCACCGAACTGGTTGTTACACTGGCTGAATCGCACCCCTGTGCATATCCATCCCATAACTCCGTGATGGTGAACCTATGGCACGCGTGCCACAGGTGGCATGCAGAGCCATTTGTGCCGGCACGCGAGCCATCACCAAAGTTACCTGCACTGCGCATGCGCGTGCCTCCCAACTGATTTTCGGTCCATTTGAGACCATTTTTGTCCTCCCAGAGGCTCGAGGGAAGCCTCTGTAGCCTTGGCAGGCTGAAAGTGGGCCCGTTTCGGCACTTCCGGTTTTTCTGGAAGGTCCGTTTTTTGGCCTCCTGAGGCTACAGAGGCTTTCCTTGAGCCTCTGGGAGGGCGAAAACGGACTCAAATGGGCCGAAAATCAGCTGGGAGGCGTGTGCATGCATGGTGCAGGTAGGGGGTGGGGCAGGGGGATTGCGCACGCATGCGCAGGGCACATTGCATTGTGGGTGCTGGCACGTGCACACGCTTTCGGCACACCAGAACAAAAAGGTTCGCCATCATTGGTCTAGAGGTCACTTAGATTAACCCCCTTCAATCTGGTAGGAAATTTGAACACTGTTCTTATTGTTCAAATTTTTGTCAGCTTCTTTGGTTGAATTGGAAATTTCTGACATTGGAAAGAATAACAGGGGACATTGAAGGAGTCAGAGACCAGGCTCAAAGTGACTAAACAGCCAAAGGATTTTCTGCGTTTCTTTTCTGCCACACCTCATAACTGCCAAAAATTTAGACCAGCTTTTGAGTTGGACTAAATTTATTCCCTCTTATTGCTAGCACCAGAAGAAAAAGATTTATTTTAAAGAGCAATACCAGAAGAAAGAAAGATCACCAATGTCTTTGTCCTTCGTTCTGCCATTATGCAGCAAGCAGAACCTTGGAAGCACTAATGCTATCAATAAGCAGTGGAATTGCTGTACACATAAGCAATATTCCACAGGGTAGTAATGTTTATGTGTTACAATAAAAACTTTGATTCGCTCTCTACATTTTTTGAACTGAAGGTTTTGTTTTTTTAAAGAGAAACCATTTCTTCAAAAACAAAGATCCTTTTTTTCAGACCAATCTCCAAAAATGTAGGCTGTTTGGCTACAGCTCTACTTATAATATATGAATTAAACATAGAGTGAAAGGATTAATTGATCATATTGTTTGCAAACCAAACTAGTTAAAATTGACTTTGGTTTTCAGCAGCTGCTTTTTTTAATTAATTGCTTTGACTGTAAATAAAACGTCAGTCATTTTTCAAAGCAAGGAAATATTAGAATACAGCTTCAGGTATAACACTCTGTCTTAAGTTTCACTTAACAGGCAGTGATGGAAAATAGCTCTCAGTAGAGTTGCCCTTTGTTCAGGGTTACCTTTCCCAATGTTAACTTAAGAAAACCCTTTTGCTTGTTGTTTTCCTGAGTCTCACACTGAATTTCATGTCTTAAGGTTTAATTCCATGCAGGGAATTGAATTACAGCACCAAGTCAACATCTATTTCTTGGCTCAGTAAAAAGAGTCCTCTCATCCTTCATTTAAATTCATTGTTTTCTATACTGTTTACATTTTTCTAAATAACAGAACTCCACCCTGTTTACTTTGTTTCCATACAACTTTGCTTAGCCAACATCGTGCTTAAATGAAAATCCTAGTGGGAGGCAGCAGTTGCAACACAAATTCAATTTATGGAAAACAGATACCTTTTAAAGATGTATTAGTCTTAAAGCCAAAACAGAAAAAGGACAAGCACCTTTGCTAAATCTTTTTTTATTCTTTTTCATTTGTTCAGTGGGCATTATGAATGTATCTGTATACCTAGCAGACAGCCTACAGTTTCTTATATGACTGGATAAATCTTAATATGTATCACTCAAATATGTAGAAGCACTTGTCATAAAATGTTGATGTCTTCAACAGTTAAATATAGAGGAACCATATTTTAAATCTAGGGGAGTAAGGAATTTGTAATGTTCTCATGTTTTTATGTTGAAATTTTTGGTTCACAATTTGTAAAAACAATGGAATAGCTTATATGCCACATGTATGTCATGTATTGGAATATATAATTTCAGCTGAGAAATCTTTTGTTCATTATCTTAGAAGAATAGATTCAAGAAATGTATAAAATGGAATGTTTACATATCCTATCCTGATAACATCCAAAATTTCCCCATTTCTGCAGGGTTTTCATGGCAGCTGGATACTGTATTCACAGTTTATTTTATTCATAAACATTGCCAATTGTATTTATAGCACCATGGGCATATATAGATAATATAAGCATAGCATAAAAAAGAAATCATCTCATTTTCTGCTTGTGCAAATATAAAAGTATTACACTTGGCTCTGGAAGGATGCAGTTTGTCAAGGGAAAAGGTCAAGTTAATCAGAAAACTTCACTCTAGAGGGTAGATAACAATCTTCTAAATTTGCTTATTTGTAGTCTCAAATAGCTTAAAGGTGCATACACAGAAGTCCTTAATCTAGAAATTCTTTTCTTATTCTCACTTTTCTGGTGCCACCTAGTGTCGTCTATTTACTACTAAAAATGCTCAAGTTTATGTGTTATTTCATCTTTCTCCTAAAGAGGCGAGGCAGAGCAACATCACACAACAATATTAACAGTAATAAAAACATCCTTGGGAGGATTTAAATTCATTAAAATGTTATGGTTTAAACTGGAGCCTGTGGATTAGTATTAAAGAAGGCTGCAAAATTGGCTATAAGGAGAGTGACATGTTCACAAACTTCAACTCTCTGTTTGAATGAGAATTAGGAGGCAGTATGATGGTGCCTAGAGACTCATGTCTTTTTTTATTTTAGGAATTTTGCTAATACCCTCCCCCCAAATGTGCAGCAATTCAGCATGGCAGTATCACTAAAAAAAATTGAATGTAATTAAAAGGACAATTGAAATATAAATCAAATGGCAGCATCATTTTTTTTAAATGTAGAATGGCTGAACAGAAAACTAGCCAGATTCAAAATCACTTTAATGCTTCTAAAACAATTCAGAACAAAATATGTTTCTGGATCTTTTCAGATGACAATTCCAAAGTGGATGTGCTATTGTGAAAAAAAAGTGATCCTAGTAGACCCCAATCCCTTATTTTAATCTTCATCTATGAAGAAAATGAAAGAAGGACCCATTAAAAACATTGTGTAGAGCCAGGGATTAGACATACCCAAACTAATACTGCAGGGCCAGGCAGCCTGGTGTTTTCCAGAAATAATCCATCTGTCTGTAATCTGGAGTATTGATAAAATGACTGTATGAAAAACATTGTTTGAGATTCTGTTTCTCTCTCTCTTATTTAAAGTTATTTCCTTTTGCCGCATGCATATTTATTTCTTTTATAATATACAATATGATGATAGAGTGCCAGTATGGTATAATAAATAACATAATGGGTGGTGACCAGGAAGAATGAATTTCCCCAGTTAAGGTTGCAGTTTCTGGATGATTTTTGACCAGTTGTTATTTATCAGCTTTCCATAACATTTTTCATTGCTGCATTTTTTTCTTAGTTTATTAATAGATTTAGAAAATAATGCAAGGTCACTAAAATAAACAGAGAACATAATGTAATATATGATGGTCCTAATACAATACTGGTGATCAAAAGGGCAGATATGTAATGTGATCAACTACTCTAAATAATTTAGGAGTTTAACAAGATCACAGGTTAGTCCCAAAAGTTCTTCATGCTGCATATTTAGACTAAAACAAAAAATCCATTATCACATATCAATATTATCCATTGTGATATGTGTCTCTTCAAACAAAACATTAGGCTCCTTATATTCTCAACCCCCCAAAATCCAGAGGATTCATCATTTGAGGTTTTCAAAAGTTATAATATAGGGTAGTATGGTTTTAATGTAAACTTGTTCTAAAAATGAAACAAAATTGAAGGAAAAATATATTTGACATAATTTCTTATTTCTAGTATCTGTCTAGCTATACATAAAATAGGTTGTATATTTTTTATAAAAGGGAGATTTCAAGAGTTATAGTCACACAGTCAGAAATGATATTTAAGAAGAGCAAAGATAGTTACCAATATTTCACAGTTGTATAACATTGACATAATGTCATCTATTTATTAGTACAAATAACAGATAGAGAAATTATAATCCATAGACTACATGAGAACTTGAATCCATTTTTATACTTTCTTCCATGAAAATTTAGGGATTGTGATTTTCTATCAATTTTCAAAGTAAACTCAAGGAAAATTGGCAGGTTCAGAACCTAACAGGATTAAAAGATGAAGTTTCTTTCAAGACATGCTTGACTTCTGGTGAAAACACCTATATTATTTTCTTAGCAACAGCACAGAATTCATTTGCTACTGTCTTCTTCCGGGATAATTATTATTTTTTACTTCTTAATATTTTCTGCTGTTTAATTGATTGATTATGTGCAATCATTGTTGACTCCTTGTGCTGATACAATTTTCTCCATGATGATCTATACCAGGGATATCAAACTCGCATTATCATGTTGTTGTCCCATGACATATCGCAACTTTTCCCCCCTTTACTGTGTGTGGCCAGTGCATGATGTATCTAGCCTGTGCACCAAAGTTTGACACCCCTGATCTATCCCTAATCTGATCTTTCAGATTTTCCAAAACTGCACTCATTATCACTGTAAGTCCAAACACCTTGCTGCTAATCTTCTCTTCCCTTCCACTTTACCCAGCATTAGTGTCTTCTCCATCCGCAAACTAACCAGATCTGACTCTGCTTGAGTTTTTCAATTCAGCCAAGACCAACTAGGTACTGCCACTGGATTGACAGGCTTAATTCCCCTGTGAATATTTAAAATAATCTTCATGCAATAAGATTCAAACCCACTTCTCCAAAGACTATCCTATCTTCTGTAGCTTTCAGTTAGGAAAGTAATATTTATAGGAAGAGGGAAAGTATACAGTAACCATTAGCCTGTTTCTGATCTAAATGTGTTATTCATTTACTTTCAGATGATTTGTAAAAGGCAAAATAGTCTCCATGTTTTGCATATCATTTTCTAACAAAACTAAGTTCTTTTCCTGAAGTGCTGTTTAAACCTTTTACAGGATTTCTAACCAGATATATAGAGTGTGTATGGAAACTACAAAAGTAGGCTGTGTCCTGACTTATATTTATTTACTCAATTTATTTATATGAAGATACCCCACCATGTTCTCTCATTGGTTTGGATCCAGGTTTAGCTGCACATGACTAAACTGATATAGATGGTTATTCTACCTGTTCACAGTAGCATGTCTGGCTTTCTCCTGAAAATATTACACCCATTTACTGAATGAATGTATGTGGTTGTGATGTGAGGAAAAAGAAGACAGCCCCCCTCCCCCCCAAAAAGCAGTGAGAGAATTTTTCCATTAGTTGGTTATTCCACACCAAATAATAACCCTGTGTTATGTCAGTAATCTTTATTTGCTGCATGTGAATGACATATTATGGCCTGAAATTGAAAGCACCTACCTCAAAACTTTGGATAAACTTTTAAGGTTTCCAGAAGCTTTGTTTTTACAGCTCCCTTTGCTGCCCTTTCAGACAGCCAATGTAAGCCTTAGCCAAATTAAATTTTTATAAACTGGATTCTTTTTTGCTCAACTCAAACCACATACATTTGGACAATCTCAAATAAACAGACATGTGAGAAGTTTTGGTAAAGTTTCAGACAACTATTCTAATTTTCATTCTTTTGGAAAAATACAGAAAGATTTGTTTTCCTTAACATTAATTCTTCTTCCATTTCTTTCAATTTCCCCTTGAAAATATAGATATGATTCCCTATATGTTAGCCAAAGGATGTGTTCATGTGTAACTTCCTTTGCTAAACACACTGTTGTAAAGAAGAAACAGATCAACTGTCTACAGAAGATAAAGTTAGTATTCTGAAACTATTCCAGGAACATTAAATTAACCTAGAATTAGACTTTTCTCTTGCCAAGGTTGAAATTAATTACAATGTGCTCAATTTATCTTTTCCATTCTTTCATAATTCTATCAGTTTTCAACATTATAAAGTAGAGTTTTATATCCCTTTCCGTTGTGTATGTTATATACTGTTTTCTTCCATTTCATTTACATCTCATTTATTAATTATAGTTTCATCTGACAATTCATTTGATAAAATTGCCACCTTCCAAATCTAAGATAATCCTCAGTACTCAAAAACATCTGGAGAACAGTGCTGCATACACATGGTTGTGTTTATGTTTGTATACATGAACATCCATGAAGCAATAAGTGACATTGTTTGCACAATGAGGTCATCATACAAATGACACAAATTACATATTTGCATGCACAAAGTAATCTAATTATATAATTTGGATCATTTACATATTGGATCATTATACACATTATATGTTTTGATGTCACTATAGCTTTTGGATGCCTCTCTTTTTCTCTCTCTCTTGTGTGGTGTGTGTGTGTGTCTCACCTGATGATGTATTCTTCATTAATAGATCAAACATTTTACAAATTGTAAATAGAGTCTTTAATATGATAAATTTAGATATTATACATAAAATAGCCAAATCTATAATTTATAAGTAGAATTTTTTTTATTAACAGTTATACAGGTTTTAGATTGTATTTTGTCCTACGACATTTAAAAACAATTTTACAAAGACTAGAATTTCAATGTTTAAATCTTTTTCTTTGTATTAAGAACAATGATTAGGGCTTTGTGAAAATCCCTATATATAAGGTAATCATCAACATTTGGCAGCTTTAAGTATATGAAAAGTTTTGGAGCACTGTTCAAGATTTTTTAAAAAAATTCTTGTTCATCTTTGATCAAAGTTTTTTTCTCCTTAAGAACCTTCTTAGTGTCTTGATCCAGCCGATTTAAAGAAAAAGAAGCAACCTGCAGATATATAGACCTAAAGCAGGAAGGTTTTTAACCTGCTTTATTACATTATTATAGATGTAATAGATGTAACAGAAAGAGAGATATCATCTGTCATATTCAGTTGTGTTTCAGCATTATTGTCCATAAAATATTGTATATTAAAACATGAATTGTTAAATGCTGACAGCTTTCTAAGTGCCTCTAAAAAAATTAGAGGCAAAAATATGATCGTTGATGTTGCATGAGGTGATATGTGCTACCAATGCCAAATTGGTCTTAGATTGCGTACATTTTTCCAGTTTATACAATCCCTAATTTACCAGTCTTACTTGTGACATGAGTGTCTAATGGAGATGTTGACAATAAAATAGCCTAGTTAACACTTCATGATTTATTGCTCACTCCCCACATCCTTGCAATTTAAAAATGTATCTTTTAGAATCTGAGTATATTTTTGTAGGCTTTTAACCAGCATAATTACTGTAGACCATATATATAATGAAATCACCATTTTATATTATATAATGCTTGAATTAGATTGGCTTAAAATAATATGCATTTATGAAAAGCATCTTACTGAGGCAGTTAGAAATCTATTCATAGCAAATTTGAGTACTTTGATATACATTTTTCATGACATATTTTATATGCAGAATCGTTTCTAAAGAAACTAGAGATAAAAAAAACATAAAGGAAAAAATGAAGAGAAGAACTCCACTGCCAAGTTTATCAACCACTACTTAAGATGGAATCCATATTTCAGCTGTTCTCAAACTTTAAGAAGCATTCTCTTTATGAATCACAATCATAATTCTTCTAATTGAATCAGTATTCAGTGCATATTACTACAATATTGCCAAACATACATATTAAAATATTTGTTATGGTGACTATGGAAGCAATCCCATAATTCCTGGTAATTTTTTTACGGAGGGAATCATGATTTACTAAATAAGTTCTATTACCTTTTTTTTTACCAGATATAACTCTAAGAGGCTGTCTTTTGCCTGTTCACACCCCACAGTGTGCCTCTCCTATCTAAGTCAGCCTGGGATGCACAACAATTATTACCTTCAAATGGTATTTTCTGCCACTGCATTATCTTCTTTGCCTTAACCAAATCCAAAAGATAGAAAATGTTTTCTTTTTTCTGTGCTTCAGTAAACACTAAAACAATATGTTGGTATTCAATCTATAGAGACCTAGGCTTTATTTGAAGTATATTACTAGATTACCACCTATCAAAACACAAAGTTGAACCCCCAAATATCTACCTAAAATAGTCTTCAGTATAAAATGTGAAGGATGTGTGTTTGTGTTTGTATTTTATGGTTCTTCTTACCATTTTCAAGGTGCTCCATGGCACAGGGCCTAGCTATCTCCACGATCGGCTCTTGTTCCCTACACCCGGCAGACCGATTCG
>JAOYMU010000302.1:29381421-29391562 GCA_025802295.1 Psammodynastes pulverulentus | reverse complement strand
ATGATTTATTCTCATAGCTGGCTGTCATCACCATTGCTCTCCAATGATCTTCCTACGCGCCAGAGTCAACGTCCTCTACATTCCAGAGGTGGGGGTAATGGAGCAAGGAGGGCTTCTCCCTCCTCCCCTGCATTCCAGAGGTGGGGGGCAATGAAGCAAGGAGGGCTTCTCCCTCCTCCCTCTCCTGCATGGCAAATTATATGTCTGCTGTAGAATTTGACACCCTTAAGAAAATGGGCCCAGGGGACTGGCAAAACAAAATAGCAACCGTGTTACTAGCACAGCATATAACACCCAATACGACGATGGGCCGGAGCCCAGCAGAGCTGCTCATGGGCCGGCAGTTAAAAACAACCCTGGAACAGCTACATCCAAGTTACTGCAATGACCCGCCACCAGAATACGGGGAGGAGGCCCGAAGTTTTAACATAGGAGACGCAGTGTTCGCAAAAAACTTCGCGGGGGGACCTGTGTGGGTCTCAGCCACGGTTAGGAGGACCATCGGACCCCGGTCCTACAGGGTAGAGACCAGTGAAGGGTAGCTCTGGAGCCGGCACATAGACCAGCTCCAGAGGAGGGAAAGCCAGGGAGAACTCAGCCAAGGCCCAAGGAGGGAGACGAAACAAAACGGCGAAGATCCAACCCTACACAACCACTCAGACCTGCAAAACACACAACCACAAAGACACATGCACACATACACACACCCATCCTGCCACCAAAGGGAGGAAGGTCCGGGGAGAGCAGATGGGGACTTACCGTTAGATGAGGAGGTCCCAGGGAGCGCGTCCGGCCCTCGGGCTCGACGGACTCGACCAACGCCCAGAGAACCTTCCAGGAGGTTCCTGGGGGGAGTCCAGAGCAACAGAAGGCCCATCCAATCAGCTCAACGTCGTAGGAACAACTGAACCGCGCAGGTCCAGTAGAGCCCACCGTAGCCCCGCCTACCTATGGGATGACGTACGGAAAATGGCCGGGGATTGGGTATGCCCCGACCAATAGGGGAGGGGTGTTACATATTAGACTAGCCAATGAGCGAAGGCCACCAGGGACATCGCTCATTGGCTAACCCGCGCAGTGGGAAAATCATAGCCACGTCAGTGGCTGAAATGTTGGACAGCGCCGGGTATATAAACCGGCGCTGAGCCGCGGCTTCACTGCTTCCGTTCCAACCTTCAAATAAAGACTAGTCCTGCATCTAGCTCATGTCCTGCCTCTTCCTACCACTCAATCTAACACTACGGAAGGGATATGAAGCAGGCAGGAGTATTAACAACTCCTTGGGGCCACTAGGGCAAGTGGAAAGGCCAAACCAGCCCTTGGAGTCTAGAGGGAATCGAGATCAAGCCACTTCAGTTCCCTCAGCCCCATTATCTCATTCACCCCACGATTTCACTAGGGGTCAATCGGGATCTTCCTCTTCATCCTCTGATGAGGAAGAAGGAGAAATCGATAAGGAATTGTCAGACGAAGAGGGACTCAGTTCCGATCAACCAGTATTCAGAGGTCTCTTCAGACCACATTTGTTCAAGGCTTTACTCCTGAAGGCTAAGCGCATCAGAGGCCTGGGACTGGAGTGAGCAGGCTCTGAGACCCCATCGGGTTCGGGGAATCCCTCGGACATACTTTTCTCAGAACAAGCCGAGGGCACAGAGAATATTCCAGTGTCTAAGCTGTTTATACAGACAGTTAAAAAACAACTGGATAACCCGGGGGCTCAATCCAACCCTTCTACACTTGATAGAAAATATTTCAATGTAGCACCAAATTTATCTGAAATTTTGGAGGTGCCTGAGGTAGATGAACGGGTAGTGGCGCTGGCTACACCGGCAGCTACACTCTCTAACCCTGAGGATGTGTCAAAACCCGACGAGAGGAGGGCAGAGCTTACACTCCATAGAGCCCACCTAGTGGCAGCCTGGGCAGTTAGGATGGCCACAGCAGCTTCCTTTTTGCCAGAGCTTCTCTACTGTGGTTAAAACAAATGCAGGAGAGAGTCCCATCTAGTGATTTATGTACACACCAGGATTTCAACAAGGTGTTAGCGGCCACAGAATACTCGGCAGACACTACCCTTAATTGCGCTAAATTTGGCACTAGGGCCATGGCATCCTTCATCACTGCCAGGAGGCTCCTATGATTAAAGCACTGGCAGGCGGATACTAGAAAGTAGTGGAAGCTAGCGTCCTACCCCTGTTCTACAGGCAAGCTATTCAGTCAAGTTTTAGACCCTGTATTGGTCGAATCCAAGGATAGGAAGAAGGTCTTCCCCTATTTGGCCAGACGAAGGGATACCTTTTATCCATCAGTCTTCAAGGGGCCTTCCTGGAGTGGGAGCTCTCCAGGTACCAACCATCAGAGATTCCAAAGGTCCTACTACCCTAGGAGGGAGTTTCAGTCAGGACAGGGATTTAAGGATAGACCCAAATCCCAGAGTCAGTCAAGATGACCCTTTCGAGGGGGGGTGGCCGCCCCCATAGAAGGCCACGTTGACTCCAGGACCTCTCTTCCCATTGGTGGCAGATTAGGTCTCTTCAGCAACCGATGCGACGAGTCCACCAATGATGAGTGGGTAAAGGAGACCATCAGGTTTGGTCTCAAACTAGAGTTCCTGGCCCCACCCCCAAAAACCTTTTTTCAGTGTCCAGTCTCAAAGGATGCCACAAGAAGAAGACTCATGGAAGAAGCCGTTCAACATCTGATTGTCATCCAGGCCATAGAGCAAGTACCCCAGACCCTTTGGGGTCAGGGCTATTACTCGATGCTCTTTGTCATCCCCAAATCTTCGGGAGCTGGAGAGCAATATTCAACTTGAAGGGACTCAACAAATTCCTGAGGTATCGCAGATTCCGGATGCACTCACTTGCCACAATCTTGCAGAGCATCAGGAAGGGAGATCTTCTAACATTGATCGATCTCACCGAAGCATACCTCCACATTCCCATCCATCCACTCCACAGACAATACCTACGATTTTGTTACACAGGCCAGCATCTTCAGTACAGGGCACTTCCCTTTGGCCTGGCATCGGCTCCAAGGACTTTTACAAAAGTAATGGTGGCCTTCATGGCTTTCATCCACGAGAAGCCAATTCGCGTCCAATGCTACTTGGGCGATATCCTGATACAGTCTACCTCGGTTGCTCAAGCTATACAAGACCTGCATGTGACGGTTCAAATTCTACAAGAGCATGGCTTTTCGATCAATACAAAGAAGAGTCATTTACACCAACCACTCGCCTCCTACATTTGGGAGTGATTATAGACTCTGTGAACTGCAAAGTGTTCCTTTCACCAGAACGTCTAAAAAACATAAGATCCCTGTCAGCACAGGTGAAGAGAGACAAGATACCAAGCCTGGCCTCCCTCTCGCAACTTCTAGGGAAGCTGGTGTCTTGCATAGTTCCCTGGGCGAGACTACATACCAGGCCTCTGCAATGGTTCTTGCTACCATACCAGCGAAAGGGTCGCAGTACCTCATCAGTACGAGTTCGGATTCCAACAAAGGTGCTGACATCTCTGCTGTGGTGGACCTCTTGAGCAGTGACTTTAGGGTCACACTTCGACAATTCGGTCCGGGTAACGGTGACCACCGATGCCAGCCTGTCAGGCTGGGTAGCCCACTGCCTGTCTCAAGTGGCTCAAGGGACTTGTTCACAACCAGATCTTTTACACAACATAAATTGGTTGGAGCTGCGGGGTGCACATCTTGCCCTCAAAACCTTCCAAGAGGAGATAGCGGGATAACATGTGCTGCTCCTTATGGACAATGTGGCCACCAAGGTCCATATCAACCAACAAGGGGGCACGCATTCCAGGAGTCTGATGCGAGAAGCACGCAAACTTTGCAGTTGGGCGGAGCAGAAAGTACAATCCATCAAAGTGGAGCACATTTCGGGTTCCCTGAATGTGGAGGCAGATTGGCTCAGCAGGGCCACAGTGGATCCAGCGGAGTGGCAACTATACCCGGACTTGTTTCACCTCCTGACCATAAGCTTTGGGCGGCCCACGGTGGATCTTTTTGCTTCCCCGGACAATGCCCAATTGCATCAATTTTTCTCATGTTACCACTCTCGGAAGCGGAAGGAGTAGATGCTCTCAGATGTCGGTGGCCCAGAGAGCTACTATACGCATTCCCTCCCCTGCCCTAATACCGGCAGTATTCAGGAAGATGATAGCAGAGAAGGCGACTGTAATCCTGGTGGTGCCATACTGGCCCATAAGGCCTTGGTTCACGGATCTCTGGCAATAGCCGAGCCGTGGAGAATCTCCTCACAACAGATTGTTCTGTGTCAGGGACCGATTCGGCATCCAGACCCACAATGGCTCCAGCTGACCGCCTGGTTGTTGAGCGCAGACTTCTAGCAGCGGAGAGTTTCTCAGATGACGTAATCGCCACCTTGCAAGCAACCAGGAGACCGTCTACGAATCGAATATATGGCGCTACTTGGAGAGCGTTTTGCGATTGGTGTGTCAGGACCAACAACGATTATACCAATCTCTCAGTAGCTCAGTTGTTGAGTTGGCTCCAGGAAGGGTTGAATAAGGGGTTGTCACCCAATACGATTCGCAGACAAGTGGCGGCCCTGTCCTCAGTTTTGTCCTGTGAGGAGGTAGATTCCCTGGCTCAACACCCCATGATAAGGAGGTTCATCAGAGGCGCCACGAACTTGAAGCCACCAGTAATGCATAGATATCCCACATGGGATTTGACATTGGTTTTGCAGACGATCAAAGGGGCTCCCTTCGAACCTTTGAGATCTGTTTCCCTTCAGATTCTATCTTATAAGGTAGTCTTCCTAGTAGCAATTACGTTGGCCAGACGGATTTCTGAGCTGGCGGCGCTTTCTATGAGACAGGACTTGTGTGTGTTCCATCAAGATAGGGTGGTTCTTAGATTAGACCCATCCTTCATTCCGAAAGTCAATACATCGTTCCATAGGTCCCAAGAACTGGTTTTGCCGAACTTTTGCCCAGAACCATCTCATCCTACAGAATGGGACTGGCATAAACTGGACGTTAGGAGGGCGCTAAGCATATATCTGAAACGGACGGCCAGTTTTAGAAAGACTGAGGCCTTGTTCATTTCCTTTCATCAATCTTCCTTAGGGCAGAAAGTGACCCCATCCACTATAGGCAGATGGATCAGGGCCACTATTGCTAAGATATATGAGAGCCAGGCATTGCCTAAGCCGAGAGGCATAACGGCACACTCCACGAGGAGTGCGGCCACCACGGCGGCTTGGACTACTCAGGCCTCGATAGACGAGATTTGTAGGGCTTGGGCTTCTCCTACTCAATTTATAAGACATTACAGACTGGGTGCCTTTGCATCATCAGATGCAGCATTTGGGCAAAGAGTTCTGTAGAGGGTAATGTCGGAAGGTCCTACTCAGACCAGTCAGCAACCCGCCCAGAATTAGACTGAACTTTGGTACGTCCCATGCTTCCTGGATCCCATCGCAGGCACTCCGGAGAAGGTGCGTTAGTGTCACCTGACACGCTCCTTCTCGGGATGTGGTGATGGGATCCAGCCCCACTCTGTGGCTGACTGGTCCGGGGTGCAACTGAGGACACTTGGAAGATGATCCTGAGACATAAGCTAAGACATCGCCGAAACTGGGTGATTGACAGCTGGGAGTGTCCTCAGTTTCACACTCTGTCTATAGAGCTACAGCACTAGAGTCATTCCCTTGCTTCCTGGATCCCATCGGCGCACCCCGAGAAGGAGCGTGTGAGGTGACACCAACGCCCCTTCTCATTCTTCTGATATACATTAACCCTTGCCCTTGAGTGAGTTTATTTTGCATAATATAATGATTATAATCAGTATATGCTAATGGTAACCAAGTCCAAAAACAGGAGTCAATTAATTTATTATCTTGGGAGCCATTCAGTATTAGATGAAAGATGGGTAGCTATTTAAATGTTTTAAATAAATAAATAAATAAATAAATAAAAAGAAAGTTAATTCAGGTCTCTGTACCATTTACAGTAAGGTTTTTATATATGTTTAAAACTAGAATTTTAAACTTCTTAGCTAGGAATATGCCTAATTTAACACAAGTACAGTCTTATAGAGATTTGTACTATATTTTTTGAATAATATGACAATAAATGCAAATGCAAAGATACACACAAAGAAATAACACAACACAAATATTGTGTTTGTTAGTATTAGTTAGTCATAATAGCAATTGCAAAAGTGGTAGGAGTACTTTAAAGCTTATTTTAGTTTCAGGTTGTTGAATGAACCAATACAATTCTCTTGGAAATTGCCGTCTCATTTTCTAAAAGATGAAAGGAGTTTAAATTAGCATAAAGTATATAATTATGCAAGTAATTATAATTAAAGAAATCAGATGTAATTAGGGTTAGTAAAGAAAAGTTCAAGCTGCAGAAACATACCAAATTAAATCCTCATTAGTTGAATAAAACACTTTTTTTTTACTACAGTTATCCCATCTGGAAAGAATTCAAAGTTATGTTAAATAAAAAAGACAGCAATGCAATATCCCCAAACAAATTTAGCAACAAAGAGGTGTAAGATTTAAGATTATTCTTAAAAGCCATTATGCTGTCTGAAGACTCTCATAAATAAGGAACTTTCATTGAGTCCCAGAATGAAAGGGCTGGAAGGGAACTTTATAATTAAGTTCACCCTCATGTCCACTGCAGAAATCCACTGCCACAGCATCCTAGACAGATGGTTATCCAACCTCTGTTTAAATGCATCCAATGAAGAAGAGCTGACCCTTCCCCAAGGCAAAAGGCAGTGCTTCAGAATGTTACTGACTGTTCTGTTCCCAGCCTCCCTTCCTGGTCATATCTCCAAGTAGAAGTCTACCCTGTGCTTCCTAGTGCATACATAGGTAAAAAATATGCAAAGATACAACATCAAGGGACTTCAGGAAGACACACATGCAGTTACTTTGATATGCAGAAGATATTACAGATACATCTTAAGGTCTCTATTCATAAAGGTACTGAAAAGAATTCCAGAAACCATGTTTTGTATGCCTTTCCTTCTTTAATTCCTGCTTTTGTCTTTGTTTGCTATCCAATTTTTTAAATCTGATATAGATAACATAAGACTTAAATACCTTTAAGATTTGAATATCTTAAATATTCAAGATATTCAATATGTTGAATATTTTCAATATAGATCAGACTTGAATTCTTACAGAATCAGCATGGTTATGTTGAAACAATTTTAAATTTAGCATACAAACCACCCTGCTTGGCTAAACTGTTAATAAGACAGGTTGTTTGCTTTTTGTGTTCTGTCTAGAATCAAGTAGAAGATGGAGCAGCATACACAAAAGCTCCCACGAGTATGGGAGGAGGTAAGATGCTGTAGATGGAGGATTTAGAAGCCTATCCTTATGGGAGCCAGAGGGGCTAGGTATGTAAACAAACTATAACTCCAAATCACTTTAGCTATTGCGCTTACCACCAAGCACTCATAGGGAAAAAAATTGTCACAATAATTGTAGCTTCAGAGACTATAGCAGGAATACATAACCTGCACATAGTGAAGTTTGTGGGCAATTCCCATCAACACATCTCCATAATAAATATACAGAACCTCTGGTCATGAGGTTCTGACCATGACCAAATCGGGTTCCAACCAAAAAATTCACAAAATGTTTGAATCTGGTCATGAACACACGACCCCTGACCCAGAAATTCCTGAAGATGAAACATTAGAAGACGAAGAAATCGCCAAAGTTATGGAATGAATTATGGTCGTGACCAGAGATTCTACTGTAAGGATTTGTATGAGCTGTCATCTAAATATGTAGAGGAGCACAAACTTATATTCAAACTGATAGGGATATGACTTTTACTGCTTACTTTAAGTGTATTTTATGTTCAAACCCACAGTAGCTCATTGGTGATTTATAAGTAGATAGTTACCCATACATGGCATCTGCCATTCCTGGATTTATTTATTTATTTATTGCCTCTGAAATTGTATACTCTTGAGTAATCGAGCCACTTTAGTTCTGCAAGTTTGGGGAGTAAAATACTGGTGCCTAGACAAGTACAACAATTACAAATTATCAGGAAACCAGACATGTTTGGAATAAGTCCAGGTATGCTAAATAAAAACCACACAAATCATACTGTGGTTTGGTCATGGTTTAAACTGGAATGAAGCATTAGATATACATCTTAATCTTAATATTTATTTTTTCTATGGTTTCTCTGCATCTTTTATGAAGAATTTAAATATCAAAATAATTATCTTAGCAACACCTTTGAAACTGGCATGGTAGCATAACTATCAGTTATCAAAAGAAATCCAACAGGACTTGTCAGTCTTCAGGGATTACCATCTTCTCAGCTTTAAGTAATGTGACTCTGTAGACACTTAATGTCAGTCATTGCCTCATTCACTGGTTTACTTTTGTAGCCTGCTTATCCTACATAGCCATGAGCCAATTCACACAGTTCTCCAGTAAATAGTCCTTTCTAGAAACAGATCTTTAGATGCTTCATGTTTCGTGATGAAGAAAAATACTAGTTTTAAATCAAGGCATCAAAAGAAGTATTTTTAGAACACTTTTGGGGGGAAATCCTTTTAAGCTACACAGATAGCACATTTTTAAAAGGAAAAATGGTCTATTTTCCATTTTTTATGAACCGATGAACATTGTTATATACTGTATGATATAAGCACAGATAATAGCTTTCTCTTTGAGCTAATAGTTTGTCCAGATTAATAACATTAGTGGACAATTTCACATCTTACCATTAAGAGAATCTCATTTTTGTTTGATAATTTTATTACACTTATAAAGTATAAAATACAAATGAAAATAGTCAGAAAGGGGGGAAAAAATGCAGGGTAAAGCAAAACAAGAAAGAAAAACATTGACTTCTGATTATTTTTAGTTCAGTAGGACAACACTGCATAGAAGGATAACATTACAGTCTCAACTTTTCACTGTGACATACAGGTAGTCTTCAATTTACAACTACAATTGAGCCCAAAATTTCTGTTGCTAAGCAAGACAGGTTTTTTGTCTTTTAATGACCCCATATTCCCTTGCATCGGGGTGGAGTCAGAACAACTGAATGGAGCTGAGTGTTTACTGGCTGGATGCCCTTCCTGTTGCCAATATGGAATTCACAGCAGATATATTCTCATTGTGCCCAGAGAGAGAAATATCTGCCTCTACCTAGAATCAAACTCACAGCCTCCTGATTGTGAAGTAAGAGCTCTACCCTTAGGCCACCACACCACTCTTGCTAAGCAAAACAGTTGTTAAGTGAATTTTGCCGCATTTTACAAGCTTTGTTGCCACAGTTGTTAAGTGAACCACTGCGATTGTTAAGTTGGTAAAACAGTTCTTAAATGAATCTGGCTTTCCCATTGAATTTGCTGGTCAGAGGGTCACAAAAGATGATCACATAAACCTAGTACACTGCAACCATCATAAATAAGAACCAGTTGCCAAGCATCCATATTTTGACCATGTGACCATGGGCATGCTGCAATGGTCGTAAGTGTGAAAAAATGATCATGTCACTATTTTCAGTGCTGTTCTAACTTCAAATGATCAGTAAATGAACTATTGTAAGGCGAGGATTATCTGTACATTTTTGTACTTGGTATGTATTAACCATTTCTATTACAACAAACATATCTAATCAACAAAACCCAAAGTCAGCATTTCATTTTTTTTCCATCTTAAGTACAAACTCCAGAAGTGTGATCCAAATAAAAACGAAGTTGGATGTGTTCTTTTCTTTGATTAAAGCAGTTAATTTAGCCATCTCTGCTATTTCCATCAGTTTTTCCAGTTATTCATCCATTGTGGGAATTAAAGTATCTTTCCATTTTTGTACATAAAGCATTCTTGCTGCTGTCAACATATATAATAGTAAGATTCCAGATTTTTTTAAAAGTTCTTTGCTTTAAGCTTTAAGCTTAAAAGAGAGAAGACAGAAAGGAAGTAACAGGCAACAGAAAGAAAGCAGAGCTACTTAACTCATTCTTTGCATCGGTCTTCATGCAAAAACACACTATAGCCCAATCTACCAAAAACATAACTATAAAAGACAGACCAGAAATAAAAGTTAAAATAAGCAAAAAAAATAGTAAGAGAACACCTGTCTGATCTTGATGAACA
>JAOYMU010000302.1:29301054-29311110 GCA_025802295.1 Psammodynastes pulverulentus | reverse complement strand
CTAGGTAGAGGCTAATATTTGGAATAGACTCTCCTGCTTGAGCAGGGAGTTGGACTAGATGACCTCCAAGGTCCCTTTCAACTCTGTTATTCTATTAACTCTAGCATCTTTCTATCAATGCAGCACATAGTGTTTCTTTGGCTTTCTCAAGTTCTCAATTATCCAGAATGGATCAGCAACATTCCTTAGCCTTTTCTAAAACCACCTTGAAGCTAGGATATCATTAACTGGGTAGAGACTCTTAAGGAAAATTTTACTTTTTAAAATAATTGGTTCTTTCCATGATTAGAGATACCACACTATCATATTTTCAAGTAAACACTATTTACTTATTTTATTTTATTTTATTTATTTTGTCAAGAATGTATTAGATAACAGATATAAGTGTAAACATGACTATTATTACATGAAATGAATACAAATAAAAGGGAATATTAGGACAGGGATGGTAGCAGAGGCAGTATTCAGCAGGTTCTGACCAGTTCTGGAGAACCGGTAACGAAGATTTTGAGTAGTTCGGAGAACTGGTGGTAACCTTCCCCTGGAGTGGGGAGGGAATGGAGATTTTACAGCATCCTTCACCTACCACGCCCAACAACCCATGCCCACAGAACCAGTAGTAAAAAATTTTGAATCCCACCATTGGATGGTAGGCACATTGGTGCACTTATGCACACCCCTTACAGACCTCTTAGAAATGGGGTGAGGTCAACAGTAGATAGTATAAGGTTAAAGTTTTGGGGGTTTGGGGAAGAAACCACAGAGTCAGGTAGTATATTCCAGGCATTGGCCACTCTGTTGCTGAAGTCATATTTCCTGCAGTCGAGTTTGGTACAATTTACCTTGAGTTTGTATCTATTGTGTGCTCGTGTATTGTTGTGGTTGAAGCTGAAGTAGTTATTGATGGGTAGGACATTTCATTAGGTAATTTTATGTACTATGCTTAAGTCGGACCGAAGGCGGCATAGGTCTAAGTTGTGTAAGCCTAAAATTTCAAGTCTGGTGGCATAAGGTATTCTGTTGTGAGGAGTGAAATATCTCTGGACTCTCTCAATTGTATTAATGTCCAATATGCAATGCGGGTTCCAGACAGATGAGCTATCACTCACTATCAAGTAGCTACATTAAACCTATATCTTATCCATTGTTATAGAAATAATTGACCACTAGCTTTTCAGTTATAATTGTGTATCTGTAATAAATGTGATCTCATACTCCTTTTACCATTTAGAATCTAAACATAACACTTTTATTTTCTGTTCTGTTCTGTACCAACACTAGGTGGAGCTTATTCACTTTAAAAATACAGAGAAAACTCACTATGTATTTGGTAAGAGTAATATATTAATACATAAAAAGTAAATTTCAATTTCCCAGATGTGCAATTTATTAAGTAAATGCTGCACCTTGGAATTTTTAAATATATTTTAATTTTTAATATGTTGTTTTACTATTAACATTTATGAAGCATATGAGGTCACCTTAAATGAAAGAACTATTGTTTTACTTGATATCTTCTCCAGAATAAAATTGAATAAGTATCAAACAAGAAAAAGAACAGCCAGACTATGTACAATCTAAAGTATCCTCTATGAAGTATTTTTATGCATTTCTTGTACTGCTTATCATTAAATATAAAATTTTCTTCCACACTGAAAACTAGATCTTTTTATCTACATAGTTTCTAAGCAGTATAGCTATCATATCTGGGCTATAACATCTGATGACTACTGCAATGTAGCACAGTGATATAGAAAATATAATTTTTGTTAAAAAAATTGCAGCCTGGATATGGCAGCACAAAGTAGCCAATATAAATAATTGTGGTGGCTTTGAGTACTACTAAATAAGTATTAACTATTTACTCAACAATTTTTTTCTCCCACATTAGAACACAGGGTGTTTGTGTTTTTTTTAAAGAAAATTCATTCAAATATTTTGATTTACTAACTCTTAGGTATCTTCTTTTCTTAAAAGGGAAGAGAAAGTCTATTAAATTAGATAAAGACATTTATAAGTTACAGGAAGTATGAGTACATAGTAACTCTGATTTCTTATTATCGCCAGACACTAATTCAAAACTTTTTTCAAAATTGAAAGTTGTAGGGCTTTAGCTATAATGACAAAAATTTCATCTACAATTAGCATTAAGAGATATTCTGCTTCATTTATATTAATACTTTTAATTTCCTTATTTGGACATAAGGCAAATTGCCAGATATTCATTCATTCATTCAGACAGACAGACAGACAGACAAACAGACAGACAGATAGATAGATAGATAAACTGGGGTCATGCTTTGTTCTTTGTTCTTGTTATTTTACATTATCTACTACTTTATGCTGAGTGAATTAAATAGGCCATACATATACATTTTATAGAATACAGAACCAAATCAATACATATGTGAAACTTTTAAAGAAATTTCTATTCAGTCAAATTAATCTCTCCTATCCCCCACCCCTCACATGTCGATGTGTTTGTTGATGGAATTGCTTGTGAAGTGCGAGCATATCGACCTATAACCAGTCTATGAACCTTGAGTTTTCAAATCAACCACACAACCAACCAGCGATGCCCTAATAAACACAAGAACACCAACACTGACATTCCCTAAATTCTCCCTAAAATGTTACCTAGCCTGGTAATGAAACATTCGGAAACTAACCGACAAGCTCGGAGAATGAACCTCTACCCTCATCCTACACCCAAGCTACAGATATTCACCACTATCACAAATTCTAAGTGGGGATTCCAGGTCCTAGTCTAGCTATGGAAACTTGCTGGGTGTCTTTCAGTCTAACATACTTCACAAGATTATTGCCAAGGAATAAAATGGAACAGAGATGTGAGTACCACCTATAGTTCTTTAAAGGTGAAATATCAATCTAATAAATTGTGTAAGTGTAAATTAATCAATAGAGATCATACACAGATGAAATGAGATTAGCCAAGGATTCCTATCAAGTTTATACCTTTTCTTGTGTATACAATATGAAACTGTATAAACGTATTGATGTAACATGCTAAAATCAGTTGTGTTTAAATATTTGTATAGCATTAAATAATGCCATGTGAAAGAAATGAAAGACGCGATTTATAACTGAGTGTCGCTGGGACGATCCTGACATTGCATCTTTTTTTTTTTTTTGGATCACCAGGATAATTTTCCCCTAATCCCGAAGGCACTGCGTACTAAGTTTAAGACCAAGAAGAATAATATAAGGAGGACAGGGCTAAAAGGCTCCCATCTGTTTTTTTAGAGGCTGTGTTTCTGAATCTTGGCAATTTTAAAACGGGTCGACTTCAATTCCGAAATTCCCCAGGCAGCCTCGCTAGCTGGGGTATTCTGGGAGTTGAAGTCCACGCGTCAGAAGTTCAGAAAAACTGAGCTAGAGCAATGGGCTTTTTTTTTTTTAATCTGCATAAGAGTTTCTGTGTGAGCGCGGAAGCTTAAGCTTCTTTCGTGTTTACAGTCTGACATTCTCGAGAAAATGTTAAAGGAGGCGGAGCTCACCGGAGCATACTTTTCCTCCAACTCTCCCGGCAGAAGCTGTTAAAGCATTATATAGCTTTCGACTTCCACATTACTCCTCCCCTTAGCTGTTATTTTTTGCCTAAAGGGAATGGTCTGCAAGGTTCTACTACACGAAACTTGATGAATACTGCAGGCGCCGTTTTGGAGGCAGGTAATGGCGCTTACTTCTTCAGCACCATGTTCCACACTACGAAGCAGAGAATCCCCAGGCGGGTAACTGGAAATTTAGAAGACCTAGACGCGGTGCAGAGCATCCTGCTGCACAGGTAAAGGTGAAAGTTTGCGAAAGGAGGAGATTCCCAGTGGAAAAAAAATTTCCTCCAGATTGTCTGCTAATCTGTACTAGTTGGTCTCAGAATGATGTATGGGATAACAACACCCTAAGTAAACGATGGGAGTTTTTCAATGCCACGTTGGGGAATGTTGATGTATATACAGGTTTTGTTTGCAACTGGGTTGATTTACATTTACACATCATATTTCACTAATTCCAGAAGGCCTCTTTTTTTTTTTAGTACCATGCAAAATTGATGTGGCAAATCTTAAACTGTCAACTAACCTTCCCACATAAAAGGTTTCTTCCATAGAAAAATTGTTTGCCTTTCTGATGGTGAAAAGGTAATGCTTTATCATCTAAGTATTACATAATACTGTTTAGTGGACAGGTTTTGGAATGTTAATTTTTGTCCTAATACAGAACATTGTAAGATAGACTCTTGTACATATTTATGCATGCATGTAATACTATGTATACCTGTGAGCACTTTGGAGAGGTTTCTAATTTACATTATTAATATTAATTGGAGATTCATTAATTGATTTACAAGGCTAATATGCTGCTGTATTCAAGACAATGTCTGAGCTGCTAGTTAAAAAGTATGAAGTCTTAATATAATTGATAATGCAAAACAAAATTCAGTATCAGAAGTAGAAAAAAATACATTTATCAATTTACAAATTGCAAAAGGCAGCTCCAAACTCTTTTTGTGTGAGGGGATGGTTACTTTCAGTGTTTCTGGGGATAGCTAATAAAGAATAGTCCCAGATAAAATATGACTTAATGTATGGAATCTTTTTTTTAATCCAAAGGGAGTTGTGCAATGAATGAACATAGAATGGAGGCTAGAAAAGTATATAAAGTTCAAGACTGATTCAAAGATAAACTACCACAACCATCCCCAAAAGTAAAGAAGTTAATTAGTTGAGACACTGATTTAAGCCAGTAAAATGTAGTCTTCGATTTCACTTGGTCCATTGGAAATCCCTTATAAATAAATGGATTCCTTGGGACTACTACTGTTATTGAGCAGCAGTTCTTAGCGTGCTGGGGGAGTATCAAAGATAGGGTGGCTTTTGAGGAAGGACTTAAATAATTTTTGCTCTGAAAGGTAAATGATGCCAGCGTCACCATGATGGCAGAGTTGTGTTTTGAAGGCAGTTCTTTTATCAGGCAGAATGCTTACAAACCAGCGTGCAAGTTTTTCAGATTCCAAGAATGCAATATAATTCCGGCAAGGTGATTAAAAATCTGGGCAAAATGCAAAAAGAAAGAAGGTAGGCTAAAGGCTGCTAAGTGTTAAAAGCTAAGCCTTAGTCTGATTTAGGAGTTTCAGGGAGAGTTTTTGGAGAGGGGCGGAGTGTATCCTTGTCAGGTCTCTCGGCGCTTCCCTGGTCGCCATGGTTTCCCTAGCCTTTGCCAATCAAGACGCTGCAGAGGGTGACGTCCTGCTTTTTTCGGATTCCAGTGTCATGGCGGCAGAGGGTTGTAGGGATCTCAGAGGATTTCCCCCTACCACACTTGTTATGGAGAAAACGGTGCTGCCTCGCCGGCCTTTTGAGATTCCCCGAGAGCCGTCGGCTGAGGATTATGACGAGTCTAACGGCGGTGACTCGATTCAGGGTGGCGATTCCTGCTCACCGTCTTTGTCCATCAGTTCCGAGTAAGGAGAGAGAGCTTCTTTCCCGCTTTTGCGACCGATTAAGGCCCGCAGCCTGCGCATGTGCTGATTTCCGGACGGCAGGGAGTTGAGTTAGGAATAAATGATTTGAGATGACCGCCTTCCAAATGCGCTGTTCTTTGTTGCTTTTAGAAACAGAATTCGCGCAAAGTGTGGGATTGCAATTTCTCCAACGAAATGCTTTTCATCTGCCTCCAACTAGGAACTTTATGTGATTTATCCCTTAGGCTCTTTTTTCCCCTGTCCTTTTCTTTCCAACAGAACAGCTCGGCATGTCAGCATAGGAGATAATGTCTATGGAGATTCTCAGTCATCCAGGTCATGGTTGTCCCAAAGGTGCTTTTTCAAGAAGCAACTGGACTTTCTGGTTTTTCTTTGAAGACGTTTAGCTTCTCATCCCAGAGACTTCTTCAGCTCTGACTGGATGGTGGAGAATGGAAATATTGGAAATAGAATAATGCAGTCGTTTTCTGCATCTCTGTTTGGAAAGCCTTCATTCTGTATAGCCTGTTGTATCTGAAAGGAGGAATGGGAATTTGCCCTATCTATATTTATTCTGAATGAATGGGGAAGTATCCTGGATTGTTAACTGGGAAATATTCACTTTTAATCCCAAACCACTAATTAAATACTAAATAAAAATTTTACAAGCTTTCTTCCACCTTCTCAGATCACTGGTTTTGCTCTCCTTTTATAAATTGTCCATCTTGAAACTTTGCTGATACAGGGCAAAGAATACATTATATTTGTTAAATTTATATACCGCCCATCTCACTGTCAAGCATATCTGGATGTCTAAATGCACAAAGTGGAAACATTTCATACGAAGAGAAGTATGCAGCAATAACCCCTACTACACCTTCAGATATCTATCTAATCTGGTGTGTAAGCAAGTACAAATACAAATTCACACATCACATGATTTGCAATATTTGATCTGATGTGGCAAAAGAGTGCTGCATCTCTCTCAGACAATTATTAGAAATCTGCAAAGATTAAACGATGTTTTACTATTGAATTATAGGAAATGCTATCTTCAGTCTGCTAATAACCTAATGGTAACTTTGGAAGAGGTAGCTCTTCCTCTGAAGAAGCAGATGTATATTTAGAGTCGTCCTAGACTTTTGGCTATTAACTGAAACTACAGGCAGAGGCTATTCCTAGAGTGGTCTTTCTCCAGATTTGGCTGGCATGTCAGCTGCATCATTTCCTGGAGAAGCAAACCCTGGCACTGTGACACATTCCATAAAATTTACTGTAATGATCCTGCCCTTGAAATCTATTTGGAAGCTGTATTTAGTCCAAAATTCGGAAGCCCATCTGTTGGTGGATGACTGATTCCAATACAATATTAGAATCCACCAACCTCCACACTTTTTATACTTTAAAAATCATGATCGATATTCATAACCATTGTTGTCATGACTAATCTAGTTCTTTGTATGTTGTGCCAAACATGTCAGTTTCAGTATCTAATGCTTTTGAAGCATCAAATAGTAAATCTTTTGAGTGATGTTTTCTTGGTCCTCTTCTGCACTGCATAAGTTTTTATGTTAATTATGAATTAAATGTACTGTTATCATCTCGTTCATAGTGACATTGAACCTGAGTGGTTGGATAGTGTACAGAAAAATGGAGAATTATTCTACCTAGAACTAACTGAAGATGAAGAGGAAACCATCCTTCACAACAGTACTCTTGCTAGATCTATGATGAACCATGTAAGATTTAATAAAAATGAAGCTGAGATTTTTCATGAGGAAGCTGTAAAAGACAGAAAGAGTGAAGATAGATTGCAACAGTTTACTAATTTATTAAAGAATAAAGGTCTCCTGAGGCATTCTGAAAAGAAGAAAGCAAGTAGTAAAGACTGTGTCCATAATTATGCCCCAGCCTCCATATTGAAACACCATTCTTGCCATAAGATGGGAGATGTTGACCAACAGTTGTACAAAGACATCTACATTTATGTAAATCCACAGAAAGCCTCAAATGCTGCAATAGGAGATCAATATGAGCTTCTGGAATCCTTAATAGGAATTGTCCACAAATCACCATGGACAACAGCTGAAAAATATAGTCATGGTACTGAATCTAGAAGTAGTAATGAAGAAAAAATTACAGTACATGGTTTGATCCCAGAAAGCTCAGCAATAAAGTCTGGACAGATCTTAATTGGTAAGTTCAATATTTTACACACTTCTGACAAAACCAGTATTGTGGAAGATGGAGGGACTTGTTTCAATTTTGTTTTGGTTTTCTGATTAAGAAATACAATTGCAAGAAAAAGTATGTGAACCCCTTGGGATTACATGGAGTTTTGCATGAATTGGTCATAAAATGTGCTCTGAACTTCATCTAAGTCATAACAATAGAAGAACACAGTCTGCTGAAAAGCTGGAAAGCTGACACCCCAAGTTCAAGACCCAAGCACTGCACAACGGGGTGAGCTCCTGTTATTTGCCCCAACTCCTGCTCCTAACAGTTTAAAGCATGTAAATGCAAGTAGATAAATAGGTACCACTTTGGTGGGAAGGTAATAGCATTCTGTGCACATTGGCACATAGTCATGCTGGCCACAATACCATGGAAAGGTCTTCAGACAATATTGACTCCCTTGGGTAAAAAACAGAAATGAGAACCATCCCTTAGAGTTGAACACAATTGGACAAGGGAAACCTTAACCGTTTTACTATAATAGCATTTTTATTGTATCCCTTTCAAAATCTCGAATATTTCCTCTATTCCAACAGCTTTATATACTCAAACAGTGGTTGGGAATACATATGTAGGATTGGTGACAAAGTTTGTTTATCAATATGAAGAAAATAGTTTGGCAAATGGCTTTCTACCTGACTTTCTAGTTTGGAAAGTGCCACAGCATGACCTCTGATTGCATAGAAGTTAACCCTAATTTCATCCTTGGATAAGGAGCAGGAATGCCCTGGGAGAGTTCTCAGATCTTCCCTATGAAGTTGTTTTGGTCTATATTGAATTGGGCAACAATCTTCTCATCCCACCCTTGCATCTCAGCATCACACAACATCTGGTCTATCACCTTGGAATACTTTAAATGCAGGGGCTCCAGAGCTTTGTATGCATAAGTGTGTGTACATTTATATATAATGGCCACCTGGCTTTATCTTTCACTTAATAGCAGATTTTCAAGCCATGCTAAACCACTAAAAGTTTTATATGGGCTTCTCTTAGTGCACTGTGTGAATCTTACTACTAGATCTTGCAAACTGTAGCTTGTGGGATAATATGTGTCAATTGTGGTTGACCTAATAAAACATGATTAACAATAATATGGCTCAAAGTGATTTGTGAACCACCTTGACTTGTATATGAAGACATGTTTTAATTGTCACTTTTAAAATTTAACCTCAACAGCTTAGGGTTGTATATATTATGAACCATGGTTTGCAACCTAAAGTGGAAGACTGTTAAGCCAAGGCAAAACAAACCACATTAAGGCTTAGTGAGGTGTGTGAACTCATATTTGGTTCTCAACCTGTAAGTGTAGGATGCTTTAGGAGCAATTTGAAATGGCCAGTAGGACAGAAGGCTGGGGTGCATCATAGTTACATAAATTGGGGGAGCAAGAGCTGTTTACTGCCATCCTCCATTCTTCTTTTTTCTATTATTTTTGCTGTCCTTTAGCAGCCAACGTTCTATAACAACTTATTGTATCACAGAAATCCCTGGAATGTTTTGCTCAGGTGTAGATATCCTGATGCCCTGCAGATATTTGGACCATCTCCAATCAGCCGCAGACAATTTGGCCACAGTCAAAGAACTCCAAAACATGGAAAGAGCACCAGATTGCCTACGTCTTTCAGCTGATCAGGGAAGCAGGGACTCTTTCATATGGATGAGGTGATCTGACTCTTCAGCTACTGAATTGAGAGATATATGTCTCCAGTAAAATTGGCTATTTACTGACTCTTGGAGCTGCACCCCTGGCACATCTGCCTGGTGTGTGGTCAATATTTCTTTCTGCCTTTAGTATGCTTTTGAAATCTGTGAGTTATGATGTGTATCTTGAACTTAATACCTGATGGACCAAAGGATACATTAGGCATCCCAAACCTCTAAAATACTATCCATGCTTTAAACCTGCAACAAGAAACTGGCTGATGAGAGAACCAGACCACTAAGCTGAGCCAGGATGTCCATGTTGTTCAGGCTTGTGGTGATTTTCCGTTGAGTTTTTTTTTTCAGAAATACTTTCTGAAAAGCAAGTAAGAAGAGCTGGTAATTAGTTTGTGGTAAGGACAGAAGCCAGATTTGGGTTTTTTTATGGAAAATGACTGGAATGTGGAATCGAGGTTTTTAAAAACATGTTTGCAA
Organism: Psammodynastes pulverulentus; assembly: GCA_025802295.1. Classification (NCBI taxonomy): domain Eukaryota; kingdom Metazoa; phylum Chordata; class Lepidosauria; order Squamata; family Psammodynastidae; genus Psammodynastes; species Psammodynastes pulverulentus. Next base: position 29,301,260 of record JAOYMU010000302.1, on the reverse strand, counting down.
ATCATTCCTTTGACACTATTTGCATCACCAAATCTACTTTTGATCATACTAACCCTAACCGAGTCCCTGAAAGTAGAGTCCCAATGTACAATAGGAATTGAAATCAAGGAGTTTGCTAACATCCTTATGTCTCCTCCTGTCTAGATCTGAAATAAGCAGATTTTAGATAAGTTACACATGCTTCCCCTCTCTCTCTCTCTCTCTCT
>JAOYMU010000302.1:29251248-29272545 GCA_025802295.1 Psammodynastes pulverulentus | reverse complement strand
TTTTATAAGAGAAGTTCTGCTGTGCGAAAGAAAATTTTGGATATATTTTTATCAGAAATGATAATTTAAAATTCTACATATTTTAAGCTATAACTTTGTTTGTTTTTGACCAATAAAACTTTTTATATATATAAAAAAAGAATGTTGACTATTTTATCTTTTTAAATTTTTGATTCTTTGAATTGCTTAACCCCAAAGATGGAATGTTTTGATTAGAAATGTCAAAATATTGAGAAAGGTACCATGTCAAGTGAATTCAGTAAGCTAGAAATCTGTTATACTGTAATATTTTTGTGGAAAACTGATGCATCTTAGAATGCTGAGTCTTCTGTGTTACAGTCCAGAGAGCAGTAGAACAGTGGAAAAAGCTAGAAGGTCTGGATGAACTTCAATAGGAGCCATGGTGGTGCAGTGGTTAGAATGCAGTATTGTAAGCTAACTCTGCCCACAGCCAGGAGTTCGATCCTGACTAATCCTCAAGGTTGACTCAGCCTTCCATCCTTCTCAGGTTGGTAAAATGAGGACCCAGATTGTTTGGGGCAATATGCTTACATTTGTAAACTACTCAGAGTGCTGTAAAGCACTATGGAGTGGTATATAATTCTAACTGCTAAGTGCTAAGCTAAGTGCTATTGCTATTCAATAAAAGGCATAGGGAATGACCCTGAAGAACAGAAGGAAGAGCCATTACCAAGGAAATGGTTAACATAAGTGAGATTTGAACTTGGGCCAAGAAAATAACTTGAGAAACCCTCTCAAACAGGCACGTCCCTAGTTTAGACAAAGTGGGGGAAGACAAAATACTATCAGACTTGAAGCTTCTGTTACCGTAGCTGTTACAAGAAAAGCAATCCTAGTCTCTATGGCATTGATTTCTTAGTCAAGTCTACTGTGTTAGGCTGACAAATTAACTCTGGGTACAATTGCTATAAGTAGCAGAGTTGTTAAAAGATCTGTCAAATGTCATGATATGCATACAGTATGTAGTTTTGGATGGAGTTCTTTATCTTTTGAATCATAATCTCTATTGTCAGAAAGTTCATTTATAATTGTTTATTTCTGTTTAGCAAGGGGAAGGATTTAATGACATACTACAAAGCCCGTAAAATATTACATTCAGATAGGAAAAGGAAGAGTTTCATAAAAGAGTTGGAGAGAAAGACAAAATTGAGAACTTGGCTAAAACTGATATGTAATGAAGAATTTCATGTTATTATTTCCTTTGGAATATTTGTTAAGAATCCTTTGAGAAAAAAACATAAAAGTAACTGTTTTGCAGTGCATATAGAATTGGACAAACCTTGTAACTGGATGTGCCTATAATATATTTTTTGGTTCTTGAGTCGTATTTTAAACTATGTAGGTATTGTAGATATTTCAAGTAATTGTAGAAAGTGGAGCATTAGTAGTATCCAAGCAGTTTTGTTAAATAAGTCTAATTCATTATCTAATTTATCTAGGTCCTTTCCTATGCATTTTGATGAAAAGTCCATGTTTTCCGGAAATAAAAAGGAGGCCAGGTCTTTAAAGGTAAACATAGTTTTTACATTGACAATTTATATGAATTGTACAAATGAAAAACATTTTAAATTAGATTAAATCATGTTTCTTTGCTTTTGTATGTGCGTTTGATTATTTTGCTTTATATTTGAGGCAACATCAAGCTACTTTTAAGTTCTTACAGATAATATTTCAAAAAAGTACCAAGCAAGTCATTAGAATGTAGGATACTGGATTAATGTAAGATACATTAATCAGAATTTCTGTCATGCTATCTACTTGCATAATTTTGAGTCAACTTCGTATTTCTACTGTTGGTTTACAGCTATACTTTATAGCTTTATGGTAAATGCCAATTCATAAGCTTTTTTACTACATGAAAAAATGAAACATTTTCTCTTTATGAGAATATGAAAGAAACACCAGGAACAGAAGCATCCAGGGGCAGGGATCAAATGATGGAACAAGTGTTATGTCATTCCAAGGCAAACTCGACCTCTTTTTTAGATACGTTGTTCCACACATGTACAAAAGGTGCAGAACTTCACCACTGCAGTGTTCATTTCATCCTTTTGACAACATACCTTTTTCAAAGCGAGAAGTACTATTTAGTACTTAGTGAAACTGTCATAGAATTTATAGAATAACTATGGATACTCCCAGCCAGTTTCCCATCAGATTAAAAGTCATTGCAAACTATGGTTTGAACTAATTAGTTGGAAGACTTAAATGTTACCTCTAAAAAGAAAATGATGCATAAAATTAGGAAGTAGAGAAAAAGATTGAGAGAAGAGAGTGTTGGCCCACTATCTTTAGAATCACTAATGTCATTAGAAAAAGTTTTAAACATGTTTTTCTATATTGGTAGGAAGAATTCAGATTGCATTTCAAGAACATATCTCGCATAATGGATTGTGTTGGATGTGATAAATGTCGGTTATGGGGAAAATTACAGGTATGTGATGTTTGTTCATGTTTTAAGGTTAACATTCTTACATAGCTAAACAGTTTCTCTGCATATCTAAGGTGGGTTAATATCAATATGATAAATTTTAGCTTTATACAAAGCCATATATTTCACATTTGCTGTATTATGACATTCAAGCTATGCAAGTTGTACATATCATTTCACCAATTATAGAATTCAATATCTTTATAGTATGAATACATACCCTATTATGCAAATATTAATCAATATTTACATTAAAATACTGCATAGCAATAACACTTAGACTTATACTGTGTTTTCCCCAAAATTAGACCTAACCAGAAAATAAGCTCTAGCTTGATTATTTAGCGTGCTCCTAATTATAAGCCCTACCCCAAAAATAAGCCCCAGTTAAGGTCATCATCAACTGGGAGTATGTGTGAGTGGGCGTGGCCAGCACAAGAGGCAACGAGGGCATGGGGGCTGATGGTGTCCGGTAGCAGTCGCAACTTGCGCAGCACATATGAGTTGATTACCTGTCCAAGCAACAGGCAGAGGCGGGGGGAGGCCTCTGACGTGCTGCAAGGGGCACGGGCAAGCTGGGATGGAGTGGGTGGGTGGGTGGCTACGGGAGGGTCATCTTCGTGCGGCAGAACTGGCAGACAGTGGCAAAAGCATGAGGTGGAAGGCAGGCGATATAGATGTGCCACGTGGGGTGCAGGCAAGCTGAGACACAATAGGACAGAGTGGGCAGCCAGCTGCGGGAGCCTCGTCTTCGCATCTCTTGGCTTGCCTACGGCCCACATGGCACATCTGGATCATGTGTCTCCCCCCATGTCTCTGTCTGCTGCTTGGCCAGGTAATCAACTACACAGGCTGCGCAACCCCAAATGCGTCGACCAAGAGGCTGGTGAGCTGCAGCCGCTGCCATACACCATCAGCCCCCGCATGCTCGCCACCTCTTGTGCATGCCAGAAAGTGGGGTGCCCACCCAAGCTAGTCACCCTGATATCATTTGCCCCAAAATAAGCCCTAATGTTTATTTTGGAGCCCCCCCCTAAAAAAAAAATAAGGGAAATACAGTATACTGCTTCATAGTGCCTTACAGAACTCTCTAAGCAGTTTACAGAGTCAGCATATTACCCCCAACAATCTACCAACCACAGAAGGATGAAAGGCTGAGTCAACTTTGATCTGGTCAGGACTGAACTCCTGGTAGTGGGCAGAGTCAGCCTGCAATATTGCATTTTAACCAGTGCACCACTACGGCTCCTTTTCATTCCTTGAAAATGAGGTTTTAATTCTTCATTCAATAGTTAATTTAATAAGCTGAACTGAAAACAACCATATGCATTTAGCAAATGGAGACTAGTCTACTTTTTTTCTTTTGTCTCTGTTTTGAAGTGAATGAGAATGAGAATGAGAGGATTTTGTTGATATAAGATCTGCCCCTACCTGGAGTTAGTTGTGACTGTACTCCGTGTTCTTGGTCTGAGTCGCTGAAATAGAGATGATAATTAGTCTTCACACCACTTTTGAGAGATTCGGGAGTAGAAATGATTGCAGTGTAGAAATGCCCAAAGTTGTTAATGAATGTATATTGTAATCTTGCTATTTAATATATTGGTTCTCTTTCAGACTCAAGGTTTAGGAACTGCTTTGAAAATCTTATTCTCTGAAAAAGAAATAAAGAATCTTTCTGAAAATAGTCCATCCAAAGGTTTTCAATTGACGCGGCAAGAAATAGTTGCTCTTCTGAATGCATTTGGAAGGTAAGTTACACTTGAAATTTGTTATAGCTATGTAGTGATGGGCTGGGCTTTTTCTTCAGGTGATATATAGACTTTAAAAATATGCATGTACAAGTAGTCCTCAATTTATGACAGCAATTAAGCCCACACAAATCATTGCAATTATTAATTTGATTCAATTTTACCATTATTTTTATGACAGTTGTTAATCTGGTTTTCATGGTTGTCAAGCGAATCATGTGGTCATTTAGCAAATCCAGCATATCCAATGGGTGTCTTTTGTTGTTTTCTGCTGAAAACCATAAAAATTCTTGCAAATCATAGTCACATGACTGCGGTATGGTAGAAATGGTGGTAACCAAATATCTGAAATGCAGTCATGTGACAATGGGAAGGTAGTACCCCAGTCATAACTTTGAAACCAAGTTTGTAACTAACTGTTTTCAGTCCAGTGTATCTTCAAGTAATTGTTAAGCTGTCAATTGTTAAGTCATGACTATTTGTATTTTCTCCAAAAGCTATAATGTCCTCTTAGGGTAACTTACACAATGCCACCATTCACGATAAAAGGAAATCTAGTCCATTTTAGTCAAATTAAAGAATTACAGAATTTAAGTGCATCAGACAAACACATGTAGGTGGATGAGATAATTATTTTAATGAACAGCAGTACTAAGTTTTAGATCAAATTGGTGTTTCATGCAAGAAGAGCTTCCTTCTTTTAATACTGAACTTTTGTAGATTCGATCCTTCTTCCCTTCTCTTCCTCACAGACTTTCTACAAGTATACGAGAGCTACAGAATTTCAAAATCTTACTGCGACAGAAAAGTTAACGAATGCTTTGTACCTATTGGTAGAAGCAGCCACTAATTTAACATCAAACAAAATGAAGCCAATCTGCATACAAGACTGTTCTAGAAAGGCAAGAATATATATAATTCCAACTTGAATATTTAAAATAGAAAAGGTTAAGACATTGGACAAAATATTTATGGCTAAAATACCTGGCTTTAATTATGTAAATTATGCTTGTTTTCAATTGTTTCACTATTCTTACTCTCTACTACTTTTGTTTCATCATCATTCAAAAGAAATGTTACCTCTCTTGCTTTACATCACCATGCAGGAACCTCATCCAGGCTGCATTGCTCACATGGAAAAGTTTCTTGCAGCGTTTCCTAAAACATACCTGGTGGAAATGCTTTTTTAAAATATTTATTTGGAGGAATTAATGATATGTAAGAAAAATGTTTTCTTGCATTTGTATTTCCTTTGTTTGTTACAGTCTCTGTCATGGCCAGTAAATATTATACTAAAATACGCCCCTTGGCATCCAGGGGAACTAGTTATAACCTCAAGTTATTTTTGTGTTTGCCTCCTTGCCCTCTTCTCCTTTCCTTTTTTATTTCATTTTTCTACAGCACAGCTGCTTTCTCTGCGAGGAGACAAAACTGGATTAAATTACTTTATCAGTTTTTATTCTGAGTGGATAATGAAAGGCTTTTCCCATTAAGTGCTGCTAGCTTAAAATAATTCAGCTCCAGTTTTAGAGTCATGGACCTTAATCTTCCATTTCAAAAACATTACAAATTCCTCTTATTCTGGTGCTCTTCTATTCAAATACAATAAAAAATAAAACTAAATATTTTCACAGACAAATGTCCACTTTTTTTAAAAGAAAAAAGTAACTTCCAGAATTCAACAGAGCACATTCTATCTATGCAATCTCTAATTACACCTTTAAAAATATAGTCTCTAATAAAATGGATATTCTATACATTTGTTCCTAAATCTTTATCTACAAAGGGGAATCTAGTTATAAGAGAACTGTTACAGGAAATAAACTTTTAAATTCTTAATCTGCAGTAGGAAGAAGTCTGTAAATTGTGAAGGAGCACCTTATTTAAAAACTGTTTGTAATGTAATATTTGTATTCTGTAAGGGAATGAATGTCAGTTTAAGTACAATATACAGTTTTGTACTTATTTTGCTTTGCTTTGATAAGTAAAACAATCTTTACAAAATGAATTAAAAGTGCTCTTAAAATCTTCTAATTTAAGACATGTCTACTGTTGTTGTTGGGGTGTGCGTGTGTGTGTGTGTGTGTCCTGTCTATACTGCATGCTTTAAGCAACAATTCCATCAGTTTGTGATTTAAGTTTTTAAAAATTAAGATTCTGAACTATATATTTTTCCACATATGTGAAAGTTTCCAGTGATAACTAAAGGAAGAAAATTGTAATGTTTTGTCCTTATAATTTAAGAGTTCATTGATCATTAAAATCAATAGATAGTGAGCCATATTCTAAAGATTGCATTCAGTTCAGGGCTTAACAAATATGAACTTCAGATCTTTATGGTAGATAAATTTGTGGTAACAGATTCTGAAACTAGGAAACTGCTATGTACCTTACAATTTAATGTTATTGGTAAGATCTGTTACTGGCAAGATCTGATTTTTATCAATTAGCTTTATTGCATCCAATTTGTGATGAATCGGATATAAGATTTTTGTCCAGTGGAATGGAAATTATTTTTGTGAATTCATCCATTTTTCATACCTTTCCCCAATATCTAATCCAAAGGATAATGGGAAAATTCAAAATAGTCTAGTGCCATGATGGCAAACCTATGGCACGCATGCCACAAATGGCATGCAGAGCCATCTCTCCAGGCACGCCAGTCATCACCTGTTGCTTTTCTGGGTTCTGGCGCACATATGAGTTCCGGCCAGCTGGTCTTTGTGTGTGCGGGAGCACCGGAAACCAAAAGAGCAGCTCCCCGGCGGGTATGTGCCTGCTGGGAAGCTGCTTCTAGTTTTCGGTGCACACATGTGTGCTGGCCAGCTGGTCTGCAGGCACACATGTGTACCAGAAACCAGAAGACCAGGTGGCCGGCACGCAAAACTGGAAGCTCAGCTTCCCGATGCACGCTGGGGAGCTGCTCTTCCGATTTCTGGTGCTCCCCCGCGCGCACACTCCTGTTTCGGCACTTGGTGCCGAAAAGGTTCACCAACACTGGTCTAGTGTGTTGCCATTACAGGGGTAGATAAATGCTCCTCCTACTCAAAATGCTGAAGGAGATTTGAACAAATTAAGAGCTATAGGTTTCAGAATTTGTGGGCAAATTTTTAAAGCATGTGATCTGTAATTTTGCTATTTTTAATGTAGTCTTTTGAATGGAAATTGATATTCCAAAGTGTTTAATTTCCACATTTTAATGGTAAATAATGCTGAGTTAGCATGGAATCCATATGCAAGGTTCTTATAGCTTCAGTTCTTCCTTGGTGTGTGCTTCCTGAAACTCAAGTCACATGGATATAAATCCTTGCAGCTTTCTTTCAATCACTTCCTTAAAAAAAGGGCAAGCTAAGCAAAGTATTTTTTTCTTTATGCTAAATATAAGTTTAATGAAGTATCTATTTTAGAAGTATTGCTTTGTCTTATTCACTAGCTTATGCTGATATTTTTATGGAGGAAGCCAGCAGGCCTCACTTCATGTGTATCTTGTACTAAGGTAGATGTTGATTCTAAGTCAAGGTCCTATGAATAAGATTACAGGAGTACATTACTTAGGAAGTTTGTGTACATCCAAGATTATGAAGGCTACTATTTATTAAATTCGTTAAAAATACAGAAATTAACTTCAAAAAATAGAAGTGAAGTTATAAGTAGAAAACAATGTTGTTGTAGTAGTCATTAGTTTTCAGACTTCTTGACTATTGAATTGCTTTCATACTGAATAAGAAATTTAATTGCTAAAATGTGGCCAAAACATAAGAACTACTACAATTACTTCTGGAAGGAATTCTGAGTCTCATCTGAGAGTTCAAAGCATCTCTTTAATTATGTCTTTGTCTGCTCAGCTGTTCTTTTTGTTGAAAAAATAATGCAGTTTTTCAAAAATAGCTAGTTGTGTGTAAATATGAGTTTGTATTCACTAGAGTACTGATTTGAAAGAAGTCTTTGAATCTGACATATAGAAACAAGAATTTCCAAGCAGCTGAATTCAGCCACAGTTAAAAGAGTTGTCTATTGTTACTCTTATTACTCTAGTTAACAATAGAAAGAAATGGACAAAAGAAGTTGCTTTCCATTACATTTAACCTAACTGAGGAACAATAATGGTCATAACTTTAGATGGTACACTTAAGCTTGATTGCCACTATAAATCAGTGCAATTTCTTCTTAGTGCTGCCAGCTCCAGCTTTATGCTAGTATTACGCTGGTGCTAAGGAGAAATTATACTGGTTTATGCTGGCTGGAGAGAAAAGGATTGTAACTGAAGCAAAAGTGACAGGATTTCTTCTTGGTTGTGCCATGTGGCCCAGTGAGGGAGTGGCCTTCTCTACTCTGACTTTCTGAGCTCATCAAAAAGTAAGTAAGCGAATGGAGATGGGAGAATGGAGATGGGGAGATGGGGAGGAGTGCACATAACCCAGTATGTTGGCAAAACAGAACCAGTGCCTGAGGACTTGGCAGGATCGTAATGGGTGGGTGGCAGTGTCTCCGCTGTCAGTCTTAAGGGCGAATGACCATGGAGGGGGCTGCAGTGTTTATACGTTGAAACGGATTCGTATTTAGCTTTTAGGGTATGCGGGTTGTAACTTCGAACATTTGTTAAATGGCTTGTCATACCTCAAGGATTACCTGTATTTCCTGTTATTGTGACACAAGTACAATCCTTAACTACAAATTTTATTTGGGACAGAAAATGAGAAATTTATATAATAAGGAAATCAACATTATGGCTTAATTTGTTAATCTGTTAGATTAGGTTTCTAGCCCAGCAAAGACTTGATGATCCTGTGTTGATTAATTCCCTTTGGGCTGAGGAACTTTTCAATAGTTAGAATTAGTACATTATTGAGTATCTGTGGAATGGCAAGATGCAGCAGAGTCATCTATGAACGTCTTTAGATACTATGAAGCATGAGCTATCCATAAGTTTTCCAGAGAGTTCTAAACAATGAAGCCTATCAGGTCCCAGTTAGAATACCATTTGCAAAGGACTCTTTAAAGCTGGTCATATGTATGATATGATACACTAAAATACTTCCTGTGTGACTCTGAGGGCAATAAAGGTTTTAAAGGTAATCCTCAACTTATAACCGCAATGGAGCCTGAAATTTCAGTCCTAAATCATTGTGGTCTTCAGTAAAGGCACCACATGACCAGACTCAATTTTACAACTATTTTACAACAATCATAAGTCACCAAAGTCGTTAAGCCAACCATGTGATCCTTAAGTGAATCTAACATATCCATTGGACTGGAAACCAACAAAAAATGTTGCAAATTGCAATCATGTGACCACAATTGTGAATGTGAACTCATTACAAAGTGCCTGAAATACAATTATGGGGTGGAAGGGGCTGGTAAGTAGCTTTTTTGAAGCTTGTCATAACTTTGAATAGTCATAAAGCACTGGTCATCAAATGAAGACTATGTACTGTTTCTGATGTATACCTCAGTTTTTATTTATTTGATTTTGTTTTAAGTTTCATGTCTGCCCTGGAAACCATTATTTTACAACTTTCAACAACCTGCTACCATAAATTTGCAGAGCATTTTGAGATGCAGTTTGCCACTCAGACACGTATGGTGGTTTGTCCCATCATTTGTTATCTTGCCTCTTTCCCATCATGGCTACTTTAAATTATCTTAAAGGGATTAACTGATGGGTTCAAAGTTGGGGGAAAGCTTCTTTGCATTAGGACATGCTCCTGGTTGCCCTTAAAGAGGTCACAATTTAACCACACCAGGAAAAGGCTTTCTTGGATCTAGGAAATTGTAATTGTCATCTAAGATTGAATACATGGAGAAGTATTTCTGCCTTTATAATGATTGTAAATTGCTGTGGGAACTTTAAAATAAATAATATACAGGAAGTCCTCAACTTATAACCACAACTGAGCCCAAATTTTCCATTGCTATGTAAGAGTGAGTTTTGCCAGATTTTATGATCTTTCTTGCCACAGTTGTTAAATGAATCGCTGCAATTGTTCAGTGTGTAAAACTGTTCTTAAGTGAATCTGGTTTTCTCACTGTCTTTGCAAAAGGTGATCACATGACTCTGGGACACTGCAGCCATCACACATACATGTCAGTTGTCCAGGCTCCAAATTTTGATCACATGGCCATGATCACATGGGGATGCTGGAATAGTCATAAGGTGTGAAAAACTATCATAATCACTTTTCTTCAGTGCCATTGAAACTTTGAATGATCACTAAACGAATGGTTGAAAGTCAATGACTACCTGTATATACATTTTTCATAAAATATTTAGAGTTGAATACATGTTACATATGGCATGTGCACAAAGATGTGTTTTGTTGGATAAGTCACAACCTTGCAAACTGACTATGGAAGGAGAGAAAGTAAGAAGTATACTCTTAGCTCTATTTTGAAAAAGAATAGATAGATTGGATTGTTTTTCCTTACAAATGAATGTCCAAAGTGAAGAAAAATCAGAAATGTAATCCGGAATCAAAGTACTCGTGCAAATAGAATTTTTACGTACACTGTTTTAGACAAGATCTGGCCATAACAAGTCAGTATTGTAAACTCCAATTTATTATATGGACTGCTGAAGCTAACAATTGTAAACTGGACCTCAGAGCAAATTCTTCTTTGTTTTTTAAAGTTAGCAGCTTCCTGGTATAATCAAAGAGGTCAGGAAGTTGTAATAAAAAGTAGACAGTGGGACACAACAGTTCTTCCAATCTGTCTGTCACCCTCACTCTTGCATGACTAAATGTATACAAAATTATTTTAATGACCAATTTACTAAAACTAATAATACATTTTAAATAAATTTGCATGTTAATATAGGTCAAAAACCATCAACGTAAGTTTCACTGGGCATTGTACAATTAAATTAATATTTTAAACATCACCAGGTCTATAGATATTCACATTTTAAATATTTGACTTTTTTCAAAATTTAGAGTTTTCCAAACAATTTTTCTAAATTGTAAATACAGATTTTTTTCAGCAACTCAAATATACTCAAATATGAGTATAAATTTAAAACTCAAATATTTTTAACATTATAAATTCAGACTCAGTTCTTTTGAACGTAATTTAAGTATGTAAGTCCTTGCAAAGTAACCCTTCTTACTAAAGTTGAATAAAGGAGAGAGAGTATCATTGGCCTCTTGTTATATTGGGCTTCGTCGCTGAGAATCTGATATGAAATCTTGTTGCAGGGATCCAACTTGAACCATTAAGCTGTTATTTAGATATCCCCAGTCATAGGATTCAGGAGAGAAGCTAGAACATAAAAACAACGGACTTTGTAAAAAAAAAGTAAAAGTTTAACAGTGTTTCAAGTTATGCAATTTTATAAAGCTGTTCAGATGCATTTTACTACTCGTATTCTGACTGTAGACCTATTTGCTTCAGTCCTCTTCCTGGAATAAATTCTAAGCGCATCTGACTAGACATTTGCTTGGCCTAAATTTTATACATAGCTGTTAATCCAGGACACAAAAAATGTCACTTTAACAATTGTCAATTAGATACAGTTTTTATTTATACAAAAGACATTTTGATTAAACAAAGAAGGTATAGTAGCAAGGGTATTTTGCTTACTGATGATGTATGTTTGCAACCTTCATAACCTCTTAGGTTGTCTTTTCAGTTGTGTAGATTGGTAATTGGTGAAGTAATTCATTTTCTTCTTCTAAACTGAATGATTTATTGATGGAAAGTGTAATTCCCCTCCCCCTAAGATTTTTCTGTGACATACACAAACAAGGCTTAAAAGTTATATAAACCTAAGGAAAGTTCCGTGTTTCCCCAAAAATAAGACTCAGTCTTATTTTGGACGGATGTCTTCCCACTTACCCTAGGACTGCCACAGCCAGGCCTCCCATGTTCCAACACCAGTTGTGCGACTGCCTGACTTCTATGGCATGTTGTGCCATTGCGCACACAAGCAGGGCAATGGTGTAATGCTCCATGTGGCCTCCTGCCGTGAGTGGCGGCACAGTGCAACGTGTCACATGGCATCCGGCCACGAACAGCAGCAAGTGGCTGTAGAAGAAGTCAGGCAGCTGCATGACAGTTGTGGCGTGGGAGGTCTGGCTGTGCTACATATAATATACTATGGTAATGGATCGCAAGGTATGTATGATTATTGTGAACAAAATATTAGTCTGTGTCACAAGTCTGTTTACTTGTGTAACTGATTAGTCCACTCTTAATTAATCCATTCTTTTTTTAAGAATGTGGTTATCAGTTTCACCAGTTGTTCTAGTGAAAACACTACCTGCATACTTTTTTTTGAATTTTTCTAGAACCCCAAAGCCGTTACGCCATTCCTTTGCATGATCTATATACATGTTTTTCCTACCTGCCATATATGCTATGTGGTGATATGCTCCATGCCAAATCATCATCACTGTCATATCTGCGAGGATTGTCAAAGAAGTAAGTTCTTGGGTTAAAAGCATGAGTTGGTACTATTCCTGGATTTGTCTGGAGAAAAAAGAAAAGTTATTTATAATTGAAGCTATTTGTTGTAGAAATTTGTTCTTTGGTTTCTTTAAAAAAGAAAAATGTAAACACTTAGAATCACAGATTAGAATGGGACATTTAGGTCATGAAGTCCAACTTCTAGTCAGTACAAAAATTCAAACACAAGCATCCCTGACAAACAGTTATTGTTTTCCCATTAATTATCCAAATATTGGGAGTCCATGATCTCTTTGGGTTACTAGTTCTACTGTTGCTCTTACAGTTATGAAGCTTTTCCCCTAATATTCAGTTGAATTCTGCCTTTCTGTAACTTAAACCCATTGTTATCAGCAGATTTAATATGCGCACAATAATGGTAATAAGTGCCTATTTCCTGCGCATATTTCCAACATTTTGGTGAGTTTTTATACATTTTCGCCAATCTTACTGGGGGAGATGCCAGCTGTAAAACATCTTGTGCAAGTTTTCCTTATACACTATTGCCAATGTGATGTTTTTATTTCGATCCCATAACGTTTGCCATTTGTTCAAATTTATGTTATATCCAAAATGTAAAGCCCAAACCACCATCGTTTCCTTAACCTTTTCCTCCTCCATTTTGTAATCCAATAAGTATTAATAAATTTTCCTTATCAATTTATCATCTGCCACCAGTAAAATTGCATCTAGTGCCATGCAGGGCTTTTCTTCGTCGAAGAAAGGTGCCGGAACGCACCCCCCCTACGTGTCGCTATAAACCCGGAAGTAATAGCGCGCAATTGGTGAAGTCCGTACCACGTGATCCAGACTTAAAAAAGGATCCGGAACACCGTTCCCCCGGGTTCCGGCAGAAAAAAAGCCCTGCTTAAGACCAAATAATAAGCTTATTTTTTCAATGTTCTAATACCTGTTGTATTAAGGCAGCAATACTCTGCTTAATCTTTTCTAGATGTGAGAGAGTGTGTAGCATAAATATTCAACAAAAAAGGGGTCAGAATTTCAGTTAGTCTTATGCAGTCTCAAAACTTAAATGTTTTAGGCTATGATACCTATCATCCCAGGTTGTAAATTCCAACAACTGTAGTCCAAAGTATCTATCTAGAAAGTATTAGCTTTGACCAGGGTATATTAAGCAAACAAATTTCAGCATTATCTAATTGTTTGAAACCTGATTAATCAGTCACTTGAATGTATGGACACTTTTGAAAATAATTGTCTGCATTGATATAGATTTTTGGCTGTTGCTTCTCCTACAATGTCTTTTGAATCTGTAAATGTTTAAATGAATATATTTCTAAAAAGCACTGAAGAATTAACCCCATTTCATTCACTAGGAAGTAAGTAAGTAAGGCGTATATTTACGCAAGTGTATGAATGAGAATAATATCAAGGAGAATTAAAACTCCCTTTGTCCAGTAGGCAATTTGCCTATTTTTAATTTAATATCTTCTGAATTAGCAAATACTTATTTCACATTTAAGGTTCTTTTATTTATGAGCGCTTGCAAATGACCTTATTTAATCTTCAGTAGTTTATATTATACGTTCATCTTCTGTCAACTTGAGACAAATTAATTCTTAATTTATTACTCTAGAGAACATGATACTTTTTTAAAAATACCTTGTGGCAATGTCTCTTTCCAGTGAATAGAACTCTTGATGCTTATATATATTAACATGCCCATACTATTTTCTTGGCAACAACACAGAAGCATTTTACCATTAACTTCTTACAAAATGCTTTTTTGGTTTCTGCTAATCTGCAGCTCTTAGTTTTCTCTTAATCTCAGATCTAAATACAGAAAGAGCCTATACTGCTAAACTTTTGTCATTAGCCAAGCTCAGTAAATGTTGCCATTTACTCCATAATATAATGAATGAAAGCTAAAATAAAGATATTGCAAAATTACCACACTTGTTTGAATTAAATAAGAGTTGCCTTGTCTAACAGCATAAATGAAACATACATTTGAATCTAAAATTGTAAATGCAATACTTTTCAAAGAAGTTAATCCAGAACAAGTAATTAGGTTACTTACTCTTTAACACATAAAGTTCAGGGTGGTTTCTTTAAGAAAATGTGTTGTAAGGTAAAAGCTGTGGTACTTGCAATCAAAATTATTTTGGGAACTATTTTCTATTTATAGCAATTGACATAGGTTGAAGTGAAAGGATACTGTGAGTATGTATAATTAGTAATTTTTCCATCCAAACTCCCTAAAATATTGGCCATTTGCTTTTATTTGAATTTGGTCATACATAAAATCAATTTCATCTCAACATTACAATAGTTGAGATATTCATCAGTAAAAAAAAGGGCTTGAATGTAGCATTGATTTTGAACCGAACACACTATTTCTATTACAGTTTATGAGATGGTTCATTGCAAATCTGGCTGCTGGTGGAGCAGCTGGGGCTACTTCACTGTGTGTAGTATATCCATTAGACTTTGCACGAACTCGATTGGGTGCTGACATTGGCAAAGGTAAGGTGCTACATATTGAAAATATTTTAAAGATGTGCTCACCTGGCTCTTTTAGTTTCTATTTGCTGCACTATCAATACTCAAGATATAATCAAAACTTGATATTTAAAACTTTGAACTGCCTGTATATAAAGCTCATTAGATAAAGCATATTTAGCTTTTACTTTTTTCAACAGCCATTAGATATCTCTAAGAAGTTCACAACTATGCCCTTTGTTTAATATGTTTCCCCACTATTAAGTATTCTGCGGCAAATTGCTCTGGACTTGGAGATTCTATGGAACAATCAACTATATTAAATTTGAATGACTTAGTGCCAGTCACTTTGAAAATGAAAAATATTATCCAAAGTTGTCTCGTTTACACTTCATGTAAAAATATCACAGGATATTTGTTTTTAGTTTACCATGACAGGTTAACTCATTTGAAGGGGAAAATGCATGATTAATTTAGGGGTAACTGATTTGAATTTATTTTATGACTTGTTTTCATTTTGGCTTATAAATGGGATTGACTGATTGTAGAAAGAGTGATTATTGAGACTGATTTGGTTTGGTTTGGTTTAAGGCTTGGTGTTCTTCCACTCAGTGGTATGCTTTTTGTATGTATTCTTTCTTTCTATTATCTGTAAACTATCCTGAAGTTGGTTGTCCTTAAAATTGAATTAGATAAATAAATAAATTCTGAATTACTTCTGATTTGTTTTTGGGCTCAACATGTTTTTTCTGGAACTTGGCAGAACAGATGGAATAAACAAACTACAAATTGG
Source organism: Psammodynastes pulverulentus (assembly GCA_025802295.1). Lineage (NCBI taxonomy): Eukaryota > Metazoa > Chordata > Lepidosauria > Squamata > Psammodynastidae > Psammodynastes > Psammodynastes pulverulentus. Next base: position 29,256,647 of record JAOYMU010000302.1, on the reverse strand, counting down.
CCAAACAGAATATAGTTACTTGATTCATCTACAAAATTGACTCTGATTTCTCATCAGATATGGCAATCTGTCTGAATAGAGACAGAAACATCTATTGGCTGATGAAATTGTTTACAAAATGACTACTAGGAATCTTTTGTTTTTACTTTATGCTTCAAATATTTTAATATATTTTTAAGAATTTGCTTTTTTAATTTCATTTTTAAGGTCCCTCTGAGAGACAATTCAAAGGTCTAGCTGACTGTATTGCTAAAATTGCTAGAAAAGATGGAGTTGTTGGTCTATACCAAGGATTTGGTGTTTCAGTACAGGGAATTATTGTATATCGAGCATCTTATTTTGGATGTTATGACACCATAAAAGTAAGTTTTTTGAACTATTTTTTTTTCCAAAAACATTGAGTTTTGATATGCTATATTATACATGTTTTATATGATAATTTATGTAACATATGCAGCCTTATTCATTCCTTTGCCATCCCGGAGTCAATCTATTCCACCATGTTCCATCTGGGCTCTAGCTTTCTGTCTTGTGTATAAGTTCTATGTGACATAAGAGAATTCAATAGCTTGATATACTATAGTTGGCATAGCTGAAAGACTTTCTATAACCAATGACATCTATTAATTATTCACATCTTGACTTCTTTTTCAGTTTTCTTTGGTTTTCTCACTTATTCAAGGTACACCAGCACTAATGTCTCATGTTCCTCAGACTTTTCTAAAACCAGCTTGAATTTCTGATATTTCCTTTTGAATATATGGTGTAAGCTATGTTGAACAATCATAAGCATTATTTTGCTAAGTAAGGATATATTTGATGGTTTGCAGATTTTGTTAAATCTTTATTTGATATAGAAGAATTAGCATCCTCCAATCTCTTAGTCTCTGGATTGTTCTCCATATTTGTTGGCATAATTTAGTTAAAATTGGATTAGTTCTTCTGCGGCTGCTTGCCATATTTCTGTAGATATTCTGTGACTTCCTCTAGCCTTCTGACTTGGTAACAACTGGAGAGCTGATCTAACTTCTTTTGTTCTAGAGGTTCTTGTAAAGGAATATCCATAATCAAGCATTCTTCAATTATTTTTTCTTGTCTATCCATGTAATTTTTTTGGTAGCATATAAGAGTGGTTTACCATTTCTTTCTTCCATGCAATATGAAATTATGCCTTTGTCTGTCAGTAAAATGATTAGTCAACTTCAGCATTGTCATGTAATTCTGCTGCTCATATAAGAGCCTGCTTGCTTTAGCTAGACAGGTGTGATGAAATTTATAGCTTGAATGACTCTATTAGCAATATATACTCTTGGTAGACTAGGTTTGTCACTCATCTTTCTCAGAAAAACACAACCACCAACTTGAAGCAGAAGACGGGGGGGTGGGGGACACACAATATTTTTGCTTCAGATAAAATTAGAATGGTTGCTGACTCTGCTAATATTCTGAATACATTTTCTCTCTATGCACTTTTTAAAAAGAAGTTTTAGTTATTACTGTCTTCAGTTACATAATTCAGTTAGTATGAATAAATGGATGATGATGACTTAATAATATATTTTCTAAAAAGTATTCAGAAAGCACAAAAACAGTGAAATATAAATGTAATTGATTTAACCTTTAAAATGACTCTTGAGGAATATTTATTTTTTATCTAACTAAAATTTGGCAAAATTGTTGCATATAGATAAATGTGATTTGAGGTTTTGGTCTCATCAGTGAACCACAGTTTACCATCTGAGCATCTAGCTATATTGCATCTTAGTTTTTCATATAAACATTCTTCCCATTTAATTTGTCTGACACCCTAAAATGTAACATGAAAAATATTTTAAATTAATTCAATAATGTAAAATAATTCATCAAAATACTCTGAACAGATATAAATTTTTTCTTTGTAAATATGACTTCATTCATGCTTAAATTTAAATATTTGAATACAAGCCAATGACTAATTTTTCTGTTCCCTTCTTAGGGTCTGCTACCAAATCCGAAAGAAACCCCATTCCTTTTATCTTTTGCAATTGCTCAAGTGGTGACAGTATTTTCTGGGATACTCTCCTATCCATTTGACACTGTCAGAAGACGCATGATGATGCAAGTAAGCATGCAAGAATTCATCTAGAAAACATATGAATGTCCTTGTGACTGTCTGAGCTACATCATTCTGTTTTGATATTACTTGTTTCATATCTCTCTTCTTTAATCAGAAAATGTGATATTAAATATAATGCTGAATAAAGCCACAGGTCTAACTAACTCAGTATTGTCTACTTATTTGAGCAACACTTCTTCAGAATCTGAGCAGGAATTTTTTTTTACACCTACAGAGATTCTGGAACCTTCTACAAGCAAGCATTCTGTTACTAACATAGCCTCTGTATACGACATACACATTGGTTTATACCTTGCATGCAATTATGATTTCAAATGGCAATAATTTATAACCTAGCTATGATTTGTAGACAATCTTGACATAGCGAACATTGGAATTGCAAAATAAAATATGGTGTTCTGTCATGTGTTGTATCCAATTATTTCGGCAGTTATTAGATTCTTTATTACCAAGGTTGGAATCAAAGCAATAGTAGTATGTATTAGCAAATAATACATTTTGTTGAATTGGTAAATTCCATCCATTTGAGATATTTGAAGGGGTGGCTAAGCTGATATGCAAGAGATGGAAGTTAAGGATATATATGTATTTTGTGTGAGTGATTCATAATACATAAATTTGGATGAAATTTGTTTTTGTAAAAGAAAAAAAACAGTCTCTTTCACTTTGTTTATTTACTTTAGAGCCAACATTCTAGATATACATTGCAGAATTATAATCATTTGATGCAAAAACATAGAACATAGAATGACAGAATTGTAAGGGACCTGGAGGTCATCTAGTCCAACCCCTTGCTCAAACAGAAGAGTCTATACCATTTCAAACAAATGGCTATCCAGTCTCTTCTTAAAAGCTTCCAGTGATGGAAATTCTAAAGGCAAGCCATTCCACTGCTTGATTGTTCTCACCACTAGGAAATTTATCCTTTATTTCTCAATTATCTCTCTCTTTGATTAGTTTTCATCCATTGGTTCTTGTATTGTTTTCTGATTCTTTGGAAAATAAGTTGACTCCCTCTACTTTGAGGTAGCCCCCTAAATAATACCATTTATATCCCCTCTCAACAGAAATTTGATATTAACTGATAATGAGAAACCTCAAAGTGAAAATTAACTAAAGAACATTGTACCAAAACCAAACATTTAAAAACTAGCAATTTTTAAACTACCAGTTTTATAAATTTCCTTTAAAGTGACCTCATCTAAGTCTGAAATTTACAGAAAACCTTATGGGAAAATCATAGACATTTTAAGTGTATTAGCAGAGACCTGCATCAGGAAAATATATCCTCATTAAGTTCTTAAAAGTGACAACATTTGAAGTAGTATACCTATAATTTAGTAAAACAAATATTACAAAATAATTATTTACTATTTATCAAGTGTATATGGTTTGCATTAACTTTGGTTATATTTGAATGTTTTTCAATTCAGAGTGGAGAGGCCGAACGCCAATATAAAGGAACCATTGACTGCTTTATCAAGATATATGGCCAGGAAGGAATAAAAGCCTTTTTTCGTGGGGCTTTTTCAAATGTTCTTCGTGGGACAGGTGGTGCATTGGTGCTAGTCCTGTATGACAAAATCAAGGAATTCCTCCATATTGATCCTTCATTAGGCCGATCATCTGACTAAACCCACTGATGGCTTGCATTGCACATGTAGAGATAAAAGTCTTTTTGTTTTGAATATTGATTTATTAATTAGTATTCACTTTGTAACAAGTCAGTAGTATTTACTGTTTATGATTTTAAAGCAATTTAAAAGTTACATTTACTTAGTTTTTACTTTCAAAAGGCTTTTGCCTATTATTTCCCTTTCCAGTCTTTTCCTTAAGTTATTATCTTTACCTTCAAAATCAAGATTCCTGGATTTCATCTTGAAGATAAGCAATTCTTTGGGAGGAAGAGGGAGAGAGAAACATTGAATTGCCTAGCTAGCTAAAGTTGCCTATCATGGTTGACAAATGAGCTTGAATTGGAATCCAGTTTGCTCTGAGCCAAACTCAGTAGTTTACATTGGAGTTTAAACTTTTTCTATTAGTAAGAAATAAAAGCTTTGACAGGCAAAGCTAAAGAAAATTTAGACAGATTATATAGTCCCAGTTAGTGCAAATTCATTCAGATTATTTTGTTCAATAGTTTGAATTAAGGACATCTTGGCATTAATGTACTGTAATGTTCTGTAGCAAAGTGATAATAGGAGTTTCTTGCTAGGAGACAGATTTAGCCTTTTCCAGTATCATAGAAGTGGTGTGTGTGTGTGGGGGGGGGCATGTATATTGAAGCAAAAGCTGGGCATGTTCAGGTAAAGGAATCTAATACTATGTAAGAATCTCAGTTATGCCTTTTCAAAGCAATAAATTAACTTTGTGTAGTAAAAGTCATCAGTGTAAAACCGATACTAAAGATTATAATCTCTAAATCTGTTGTTCTTCAATGACACTGTTCATAGCATATAAATTGTACAAAGGGAAGGAGAATTCAGTGTGCCTTTTATCAGATACCCATAAGGTGATTTACAACAGAAAGCAATAAAATGTAATAAGCAGAGAAAAAAGACAGTAAATCAGAACAAGAGAGAGAAAGAGAATATTAACATGTAAACTTCACAAGAAAGGAAATTAAAAGGAATACTCTCTGTTAAGAATCTACTAACAAATCTGTAAGGCTAAGAATATATTTCACCAATGTTAAAAAAAGATTTCTGAGCAGATATAAATAAATCTGCAGAGAAAGCTTGATATTTCTGTCACCATAGTCCTCTTTTCAATAGTGTCCTGCTTAATCTCAATTGATGCTGATCTTAGAAAAAAAGGGTTCAGAAGATGTTATGTAAATAAAGAACATTGTTTAAGTAGTTAACTGAACCTCTAAGGCTTAAAACTACAAGCACATTTAAGCTGACACCCATAAACTAGGAGCCAAGAAAAAAATCTGTTGATAATACCCATTCAAGAAAATAATCTTACTGATGCATCAGACTTTTTAGAAGCAAATATCTGAAAAAAAAAATTAGCCTAGATATTACCGTGTTTCCCCGAAAATAAGACCCTGCCTTATATTTTTTGGAACCCCAAAATATGGCCTTGGCCTTATTGTTGGGGAGGTCTTATTACTTTGGGGTGCAATTTGGGGTGGCAGGTGGAGAGGGGTGGGGCGGCAGACCCAGCAATGCGCGCTTTGTGCCCACTCCTTACCTGCCACCTTTTGCTCCTGTAGCTGAGCAGTGTTCCGCTCGCTTGAGGAGGGAATCCCGGCTCATGCGTGCCTTCCCGGACCCGA
>JAOYMU010000302.1:29228725-29239367 GCA_025802295.1 Psammodynastes pulverulentus | reverse complement strand
GGAAGTTTCTCCTTAACTCCAGGTTGCTTCTCTCCTTGATTAGTTTCCATCCATTGTTTCTTGTCCTGCCCTCTGGTTTTGCAGATGTTGCCAGATGCGAGTACCCATCATCCCCAGCTAGCCTGGATCATTATTGGGGATGCTGGGACTTAGGAGTCCAGCCAGAGACCATAGAGTCTGTCCCTCTGCTGGAAGCAGTAAAAGATTCCCTGCTTTAACGTGATTGTTCCAACTCTCTTTTCTTGCAGGGGGAGCTGCTCAGCCCCTGTCGCTGTGATGGTTCTGTCCGCTGCACCCACCAGCCTTGCTTGATTCGTTGGATCAGTGAGAGGGGCTCCTGGAGCTGTGAGCTGTGCTACTTCAAGTACCAGGTCTTAGCCATTAGCACAAAGAATCCGTTGCAGGTAAGCCTTGCCTGGAGACTGAGCTTTAGGAATAGTGGCTGGAAGGGGAAATAGAGGAGTGAAGACCAGAGGATGGTAGATATGGTGCCTCTGGCCCATGTACTTTACATAATCTTTGTCCTCCTCCTCCTCCTCCTCTCACACATATACACACAAACACACATGCACAGTTGCTATCACATTCAATTATTACTGCATCTGTCCCCCTCTGAAGTATGGGGCAGATGAGAAGGTTCCCCAGAAATGTCTGTGTTCTTGGATGCACATCTCCTTTCTCTCTGGTCTTTTTTTTTGTTCCTCCACCCATACGCCAGCCTTAGCAGCCCCAAATGCTGCTGGAGGAACTGCCCTGAGGGAGCAAGTTCCGCTTTGAAGCTGTCATTCACTCCCAATACATCAGCAGAGTGACCTCCGCCAGGAGTTTCACGCTGGAAGGGATCTTGGCAGATCGAGAGATATCTGCCCGCATTCCCTTGTTCTCTTCTGCAAGTGCAACATAATCTGGCAAGCATCATTTAGGCTGGAAAAGTCTCCTGCATAACCTTTATTTATTTATTTATTTGTCAGCATAACTGTCTCCTTCAACTTTAAGTGCTCGGTTCTCTCTCTGTATAGCCTCTCGCCTGGTGAACTCCAGCTCTGTGTAAGGGGTGAATGGAGAGGGGAAACTGTACCAAGTGACAGGCGAAAAAGTCGCATTGTAGTGACTCTGCCAGTGACAAAAGGAATGAATTGGTCCTGAGTCATGCACAGGCGGACAGTTTGCTTGGCAACGTCAATCCTCGTCCTTAACTCCAGGGACAAACTGTTCAGAGGGAAGCTGCTTCCTCTCTCCCTAACTTGCTCCTTCTTCACGGAAGGAACTGTAAAAGTTTTTTGTTTTGTTTTTATGCAAAGAATATAGGAGTTTCAGCACCAGTTCCAGCGCTAAAAGCGGACTAGAAGAGATTGAGCAACAACTTACCTTGCAAATACGATGCATTGATTTATTTAGGTATTTTGTGTGGCTGCCCAATTCACCACAGTGATTCGGAACAACTAGCGGAACGTGAAAAACTAAACAAGCAATATGTGCAAACCCAGATCCATAACACTGACACCTAATTGTGTCATACCCCCCTCTCCCCCCCCCATGACAAAAGCCACAACATCTCATGGACACAGACTAACCTTCCAAATGATCAGATGATCCAAACATACACCCTTTGGGATGGATAAGAATGAAACTTGTGTGACTTCCTTATCAACTCTACGCACATGCATGCTTTCCCTTTTAGGGGATACCACCCTCCGATACTAGAATGAATGCTTTTTAATTTGACAGGGGGATTGAGTTATGACAGGGAAGGATAAAGAATTGGTGGCTCTCAAGATGTGGTCGAATGTCTTTGTAGTCCCAGTGACGGATGCTGAGATGGTGCTTCACAAATCTCTGGTGGGCGACTGTCTCTTCCACCTTTCTACAGAGAGAAGAAACACGAAGCAGCTAGGATAGGAAAGAAAGTAACATTAGATTTACCCTTAATGTTTTGTTAGATTTATGAGCCGTGGTGGCGCAGTGGTTAGAGTGCAGTACTGCAAGCTACTTCTGTGGACTGCTGGATGCCTGCAATTTGGCAGTTCGACTATCACCAGGCTCAAGGTTGACTCAGCCTTCCATCCTTCCGAGGTCGGTAAAATGAGGACCCAGATTGTTGAGGGCAATAGACTGACTCTGTAAACTGCTTAGAGAGAGCTATAAAAAACACTGCAAAGCAGTATATAAAACTAAGTGCTATTGCAACTGATATTCTGCTAATCCCAAAGGTGACTTGCATTACCTCTGTGATGAAGGGGGATCTTCAGATTTGGCCCTCTCGGTCCTATTGGCTAGGGACGCCCATCAACTCCACAAGAGTAATCACCCACGATCAACTCTTTGGGCTTGTTTTCTCTTTTACAGTGGCAGGCAATTTCCCTGACGGTGATTGAAAAGGTGCAAATTGCAGCCATCATCCTGGGTTCCCTCTTCCTCATTGCCAGCATCTCCTGGCTGATTTGGTCGTCACTCAGCCCCTCGGCCAAGTGGCAGCGGCAGGACCTGCTTTTCCAGATCTGTTATGGGATGTACGGTTTTATGGATATCGTCTGCATAGGTGAGAACCTCCTTTTCCCAAGCCTTCTCCTGTCACTTGAAAAATGACCAGAGACGGGTTACTGTTCCATTCTTACAAACAGAGGATGCCATGGGCAGACAGAGGCAATTTCTCATGTTTCTCTGGTTCTCCTATGCAAATCAAAGCAAAGAAGTACCAGGTAGATTTCAGCAGATTTGTATTGTGGTCATTAATGAAATCCAGGTTTCCCGGAATATCTTCCAGGAATAGTCTTAAGGGTATAGACACATGCTGGGTGAAACTAGGACAGGCAGTGACAGACATGTTTTTATTGCAGTCTGCTTGAACTTGAGTTTGCAAGAATTTGCTGCCATGCCTTATGTTTTTATTTTCGTTCTCTCTTTTGCTCTGTTAAATATCTTTGAAAGCTTAGGGTCAGTGGTGGGATTCAAATAATTTATCAACCAGTTCTCTGCCCTAATGACCAGCTGGGTAGACGTGGCTGGGTGATCGTGTGACTGGGTGGAGCTCAGGAGACAGTAAGTCTGGGCGTACTGCCAAGAACCCTTAGCTGTTATATGGGTTAACCAAGAGACAGTTTCTGTAAGTAGGGCAATAAAGATTAGGCTAGAAACAAGACCAGAATGTTTCCTTCCTGCCTTCCTTACAGGATTAGCCCTGTAAAGTGGAAAAAAACAAAAGGAGATTTCTTCCAACAACCGGTTCTCCGAACTGCTTAGAAAATTAACAACCAGTTCTTGCGAATAGGTGTGAGCCTGTTGGATCTCACCACTGCTTAGGGTCCTTTGCATGTTTGCAGCTTATGCAAACGTACTATACTCCGAGCTCAGCATCTTGAAAATCACTTTACAGTATTCTGTTCCTCCTGCAGACAATGCCCATGAAGTTCTGTTTCTGATTCAGAGGGCTAAAATCTCTAGTTCATCATATATATATATATCAAACACAAGGTCTTGATATATAGAGATAATTACATCTGGATAATTCTAGAAGAGACACAGATTGAACCAATGAACTGATTTTCATTGGTTAGTTCCAAGATCCTTTCCCATTCTTAAAAATAAGCCAAATCACATTAATGTGCATTAGTTTCATAATTTATAGATACTGCATAATGTAGAATTTAGCAGTTTTTCATACCGAATTTACACTTCACCTAATGTCAATTCTAAAATTCAAATTCACTAAACAGCACCAGCCCTCCAATATATGAAGACAGGATATAGGTGGTGATTTATTTTTTGGGGTGAAGATTTAGACACTGAATTAATGGATTTAAATTGCTAAGCTTTCGCACTGTGTCCAAAGCCACTGAGTTTTATTTTAGGACTTAACACATTAATTCTGAGATTGCTTTTGCCCTTCCTAGGATCAAGATCAGCTTTGCTTAGAATAAGGAGTGGCTTTTAGTTTCACAACTACATTCCCAACTTCCAGAGAAAGCTGAAGAACTTGGGTGCTTAAGAGAAACTCAGTTTTTTAAAATATAGAAAAATTACCCAGCTGGGTGTCAGCATATAGACCAGTAATGGTGAGCCTTTTTGTTGTGGTGTGCCCAAAGCGCATGCATGCCGGCACCTACAATGCAATGCCCCCTGCCCTCTGCATGCGCGCACAACCTCCCCACCTTCTTACCTGTACAGTGCATGTGCGTGCCTCCCAGCTGATTTTCGGCCCATTTGAGGCCGTTTTTACCCTCCCAGAGGCTCGAGGAAAGCCTCTGTACCCTCTGGAGATCGAAAACGGGCCTTCCGGAAAAACTGGAAGTGTCTGTTTTCAGCCTCCAGAGGGCTTCTGGAGCCCAGGGGAGGCCATTTTCACCCTCCTGGAGGCTCCAGGAAAGCATCTGCAGCCTTGGGAGGCCGAAAAACAGGCCTTCCAGAAAAACCGGAAGTGCTGAAACAGGCCTGTTTTCGGCCTCCCGAGACTGCAGAGGCTTCTCTGGAGCCTCCGAGAGGGCGAAAACAGCCTCAAATGGGCCAAAAATCAGCTGGGAGGCACACACATGCACAATGCGGGTAAGTTTGGCGACGGCTTGTGTGCTGGCACCAATGGGTCTGCGTGCCACCTGTGGCACGTGTGCCATAGGTTCACCATCACGGACCTAGACAATATTAGCAGATATAAAAAGAAGAGAATATTGGCAGTTTAGGCTTTAAATGAGAGGTCCTTGGTGGTCTCTGAACTTCGTTGTTTTCTACTTTGTTTCATTGCCAAAGTAGGTAACATCATCATTCTTTGGTCATGAAACATCTGCAAGAAAACAACCAAGCTCAGAGACCACGAAGGACTCCCATAATCTTAGCAGATCTAAAAAAAACAACCAAATGGGGTTAAACTTAGCTAGTGCTTGGCTCAATGACTACCAGGAAATCTCTGAATTGTAGGCCAAACTGTAAACATGAAAAAGAAAAATACTTTAGAAAGACAACAGACAAATATTGTTGTCAAAGAAACTACAAGGATATATCTATGAATTCACCAAAGTTCAGTGTGAGTTGGTGACTTTACCTTTCATAGGAATATTTAAGAAATACATCTAACAGTATCTAAAAGAGCCCAGCATTGTTCAGACTTCAGGGTGAAACTGCGGGGGCTGAAAAAAAAAAAGAAAGAAGGATGTTGCTACTTTAAAGGACCCAGAGGACTCTTAAAGCAGTGGCATGTATTATTTTTAGGGCAAGCGACAGCCTGCAAAAGACTCAACTCTTTTAAAGGGTATCAGAGGGAAGATGTGCTTGTGAGCGGTCAGAATCATTTCTTCTTGTGACGCATGCATTTTCCTAATATTAACTGCATGATGCTACATCACGCAGCTTAGTCATAGCCCTAGAATTTGCAAAATATTTCTGTTGAGGCCTTCAGAGCTGAACACAATGCCCATCCCTGGAGAAACCGTCTGTCATCTAGGCTGGCATGTCATCATTGTTTAGTTTACAAATCACCCCGCCCTTCTCTGCTACCCACTCTCATCCATGGGACAACCTTCTGGTTCCTTCTTCCCCCTCACTTCTGCTTTACCCTTACGTGCCAAATACTCCATCGTAACCGGCATAAGTGAGCCAATCCCCTCCCTTGAAATCCCTAGCAGATTGAAAGGCTATAATTCTCATTCCTGAACTTTCAAGCAGGCAAAATGAGTAGCATTACGGTGGAGGGAAGCGGCTTGAATATTTCAAGACCACATGGGCAGGGTGACCAGTTCAGGACTGTAAGAATCCAGACCACTGTTGGATGGGAGCAAAAAAACCAATAACAACGCAAAACTCTCTTGGGACACCATGTAATGGTCAATTAGAGGTGTTACTGAGCAATGGGATGTAACCAGTGTAACAACCGGTTCGGGAGCACATGTGCGCACTCAAAAAATGCATGTGCGCTGCTTCCCAGCCCCCTGCTGGGGCTTACTGTAAGCAGCAGCGTCAGGTCGGGTGGGAGGGCCCAGCCCTAGTTTTAGCTTCCTGTTCCTCTCTACAGAATGGAGGCGTTGAGTAACAACTGGATCGCACGATCCGGCGAGACCCGGCTAGATCCCACCCTTGGTGTTACTCTGCTTTGGTAACCTTATATGGGCTGGGAAGGAATTGGGAATCATGGTTCCTGAATGGTCAAGTGACTGTACAATATCACAGGGTCACAGAGTCATGTCAGATAGTGATAGAGAAGGGACACCTTTCTTCAAATGCCTGATTCTTCAGTATATTCACTGGGATTCTTACATATTAAACAAAGATTTAACTGAATTTCGTATGAACGCTTAATAATAATCTGTAAGCAAGAACTGGTGGGAGCACAAAATAGATAAAGTAATATAAAATGAAGAAGCTAAAGTGGTCCGGTACTTTAGCATTCCAACAGAAAAGCCACTGCCACACAACCCCCCAAACTGAAAAATTGTTGATAAGAGAGAAAAAACTTCTGGCTAGTGGTCATGGTAGTACCTGGAGAGAAGCAAAATAGAAGAGAAAGAACTGGAGAAAAATCACAAAACACAAGGACCTGCAAATAGAAGCAGAACTGCTGTGGCAAAAAAGAAGCAAAGATAGTGCCAATAGTGATAGGCACCTTGGGTGCAATCCCAAAAAATCTGGAGCACCACTTAAACATTGTCAGCATTGACAAAAATCACCGCTCAATTGCAAAAGGCAGCTTTGCTTGGAAGAGTTTACACCCTGTGACAACACCTTTAACACCATAAAACAACATCTGTATATCTCAGGTCCTTGACAAGACTCAGTAGGCAGACAAAAATGCCAAATCAATTGTGCAACCAATAATAACAACCATAATAATTGTATTAAAGATTAAATCTTTAATAATAGTAATAATAATAATAATAATAATAATAATAATAATAATAATAATGGTATTTGTGTCAATGATATTTGTGATACATTTTTAAATGTTCAGTTGACTGAGTTTCATGTTTAATGAATAAAAGTGTATAATAATAATAGTAATAATAAAATAATAATAATAATAAAATACAATAATAATAATAACCAGTGCAGGTGGTTCCAGTGGTACTTGGTACACTGGGTGCTATGCCTAAAGACCTAAGCAAGCACTTAAAAACAATTGGCGCTGATAAAATTACCATTGGTCAGCTACAGAAAGCCACCCTACTGGGATCTGCTCGCATAATCCGCCGCTATATCACGCAGTCCTAGACGCTTGGGAAGTGTTCGACTAGTGATTGATGATACGAAATCCAGCATGATTGTCTTGTTTGCTGTGTTTACTATTCTATAATAATAATAATAATAACAACAGTACAATTAGAAAAAAAATAATGAAATATCACGATCTGCAAATTGAAGTTGAGTGATTGTGGAGGAAGAAATCAATGGTTGTACCAATAGTAATAGGAGCCCTTGGAGCAATATCCAAAGGTTGCCTAGATACATGGAAATTTTGAATTTATCGGATCTAAGTATTCTGACTGCAAAAAACCACCTTACTCGGAACTGCCTATATACTCAGATGCTGCCTTAATAGCTCTTAGGTCCTTGGTTAGGGAAACTGTTAAGTTTTTACCAGTTTCAGACTGTCAATTGAATTGAAATTAAATCAATAATAATAATAATAATAATAATAATAATATTGATGATGATGGTGATGATGATGATGATGATGATGATGATGCAATGCCAGCATAGTTACACAGTGGATTATTCTTCCACGGATACTGCATTAGACTTCATTGGCATTATCTAACCACAAGTCTTTTTTTTCCTTGCTTTTATATTCCTTATTATTGTGCTTAATCTCATAGGTACTTGCTACTACATTTGATCCCTTTTTGGGTGGTAGAGATTTTGATGATGCTTTGGTAGATTATTTCTGCGAAGAGTTCAGGATCAAATATAAACTTAATGTGAAGGACAATGGTCGAGCATTGCTGCGGTTATACCAGGAATGTGAAAAACTGAAGAAGCTGATGAGTGCAAATACTTCTGATCTTCCAGTAAACATAGAATGCTTTATGAATGACGTTGATGTCTCTAGCAAAATGAACAGGTATCATATTCATTGTATAAAGTGGGAATTATGAGATGACCTTTTATATGTCTGAAATATTTAATATTCTTTTCTCAAAATAGAGCTCAGTTTGAAGAACTGTGTGCATCCCTTCTGGTCAGAGTAGAACCTCCTTTGAGAGCAGTGATGGAACAAGCTAGTAAGTAAATGCTGCATCAGCTTATTTTGGATGCTTATTTTTAATACAAAGGTTTCTGCTTGCTACTGTAGGTCATGCCTATCACATTGAATATTCTTTAATTATTTAATGTCTATGGAAATTGAAAAAATAATTTGTTCTTATAAAGATGGGTATGTGTGATTCTACGGTATCCAGTACAGAAAAAATGCTAAGAAGATAAGGGAAGAAAATAATTATCTAGATACAAAAATAGCATCCACTATAATAGGTAAGAAATCAAAGAAGTGGAGAAAAACATGCAAAATATGGCATCTAAATTTTTTTATCCCGTAATACAGTAATAGTTTTGTTCTGTCATGTGACAAAGAGGAAGGAAGGGTTCTAAGATTGCAGGAGTTGGTAATGTGATGAGCAGCTGCCCAATTGCCACTTCCCTAAGGAATGCATTTGTGGAAATTTTTTTATGGTGTAGTAGTTCCTGGTCTGATCAGCCTATTTTTGAAGACAATCTTTCTTTTGTTCAGTTTTCACAGAAAATTTGATCCTGTTCTACTTAGTTTTTAGACTGTTATCGTGCTAATGGACAGGCAAACTGGCAGAGTCCATGTACATAATTGTGTTTGAATACTCAGTTGGTTTGGAAAGAAAATAAAATGTGCTGGAAGGAAGATTAGGAAAGGAGAGCTAGACTACACATACAGATTCAGATCTAACACTGAATAAGCAACCAAAATCATGAGTCTCAAGAAAAGAGTCTTAGAACTAAGTAACAGGTCCTTGAGATTCATAGACTTTGTAGAGCTCAGGATGCTGTAGTCAAATAGCTGGCACAAACATACAGAAGATGAAAACAGATGAAAACTATCAAAACTATGAAAAAAACCCTTCCTTATATTTTATACTTGTCAATAGTCATTAATTTGCTATAGTTCATATGTTGAATGGGGATGCTCACTATCTGGCCATCACTTTGAAATACTGAACCATGCACCAGCAGAGCACAGTGTTTTGAACTTAATTTCTGGTTATATTGTATAAATTCAGTATAAGACATCTATGTATCCAGCCTCCAAATGGCCCTAAAGCTCATTTAAGATTCTGATGGTTCTTATTTCCACTGACAATGGTTTAAGTGTAGACAATCTGGATGAAGACAAGCATTTTATCATAAATGCTTTCGATTTTTTTCTATTCCAATAATAATCATAAAAGAAGTAGAAATCAGAGTAGAGCAGAACAAGTGAAGTTTCCATTAAAACATTGCAGTGTGAAATGCTTCTTTTTTAGAATTCTAGTTTCTTTATAGTCTTCATTTTGCTCAAACAGCCACTGAGCACTTCATGGTCATTGAACAAATTTTTCTTCAATAGAACTGTTTTGAGGCCCTGTACTAGAATTGCTTTATTTTTGTTAAAATATGCCCATTACTACAGAAGTTAGGGTTCTCATAACCTCCTCAGACTTTTCTTCTACTGGATATCAGTTTTGGTTTTGAAAATATGAACATTTGCAATCTGAACATCAAAAATCCTAAGAACTAAAAAGCAAAAGTTAATATTAGAGAAAGATTATTCAATATATCTGTTTGCCTTACTTTTATAGTTTTCCCTTTGGAGAGCCAAGGAAGGCATATAAATAAGTTTTGGGGAGTCTTTTTGATTTTGTTTTTTTAATGAAACTAAACAGATCAAATGGTCTTTTGCCAGCTGCTAATCCTTACTGCCAATTTAGTACTGTACACTATACCATATTTATGTTTGTTATAATCTATTTACATTATTCACTTCTGCTAAGGCTCTGGGACCTAGCAGATTGCTTCCTATATGTGGCATTAATTTCTCACTGTTATTTTAGCGTGCTTATCTAATACTTAGATTTAGAGCCCTATTACCTATAAGAATAAGTACATTTTTGAAACAGAATTTCCACAAATATGCAGTAGGTTTTAATGTTAACAGAAGAAACATGCCAATGTATGATAGAGAAACTGCTTCCATTCTTGAAGTCTCTCCACACAGTGAATCCATTCCCTCTAAAACTGATTATATTTTTCATCCATAAAAAAAATAAATCTCTTGTCTCCTAGAACTACAACGTGAAGATATTTACAGTGTAGAAATAGTAGGTGGAGCAACTCGTATTCCAGCTGTGAAGGAACAGATTTGCAATTTTTTCTGTAAAGAGATAAGTACCACATTAAATGCAGATGAAGCTGTTGCAAGGGGTTGTGCATTACAGGTGTGTTAACTGTTTTTCTGTTCAGTATAACTACTTAAATTCCTTGGCCTTGCAAATTTATTAAAAGAAGCATGCTATAATTACATTAATCTTCACATTAAGGAGTTGAAGGCAACACAGCTACTTAGCCAATTTAACAGAAATTAATTATTTTATTTTTTATATATATATATATATATATATATATTCGTAGATTTTCACGGGTATAGCTATGTAGGTTT
>JAOYMU010000302.1:29073853-29086302 GCA_025802295.1 Psammodynastes pulverulentus | reverse complement strand
CTTTGTGCTTTACTCGCAGAGCACAAAGCCGGAAGCTCCAGCCTGAAGATGATGAGTGAGACCTCATTGGATGAATAGTCCAAATTCCTTCTGTGGCTACATTCAAACAATTGTTTAATTACGTTGAACTAGCTTATCTCCAGAATTCTCAGATATGTTTGATTTCATCTGTTATCAACCTTGAAGGACATTCTGGCTGAGTTTGACAGCACATGAGATTGGAAAAGACTGCTATCCCAATTAATCCATTTATGCTTGTCCATTCTTGGAGTTGTACTTACCCATGTTATCTCCCTGTAATTGAATCATGATCCTGCCACCTTTTTGCAAGTTACAACTGTTGAACAGCAGATCCACAGAACATCTGCTTTGCATTCAGAGGGTCTCAGGCTCAAGATGTTTGATATCAAACTTGGAAAAATTATTGTTGAAAATTTTGGAGAGTTTCTGCCAGTCAGAAAGGACAATACAGGCCTGGATGGATCAAAAATCTGATTTGGCAGATAATTTTCTATCTCTTTGTTCAACATTGAAGGTGAAAAGGCTTTATCTGGAATTGAAATAACTTTCTGTCCGTCCCAGTAATATCTACTTTGACAAGCTAAAGTCTGTCACACCCAGGCTGCTACACATCTCAGATTGTTACACATATCAAATGGATATTAGAGATTAAACTTGGGATCTTTTGCATATGAGAAGGTATTATGCCATTGAACAAGGGCTCTTCCATTTCAAGCGTCATGAAAAGTTTCCTTTGCAACATCCCAGCTGATAGCAACCAACTCTAAATAAAATGTTGCAACATATCCAAGAAAAGACTATCTCGGCTCCTCACTGTCCTTTGTTTGTGGATTCTTAAATCTTTCCATCTGGATAAATATTTATCCACTTGTAACCAATAGCCTGTTTTGTTTTTTTCTCCTTCTCCTGGATAACCTTCCAATTTATGAAATAGATTATTGTGTTTCAGTTACAGTTTAATCGGTGGCCTATTAGTAAAGCTTCTTGATTGATGTTTGAGATATTGGCGTGTGCCAGAACTTTTAAAATACCACTGCGCATCTACTTATTAATGGATTCTTTCCATGCCTTTTGTAGAAAGAAGACTCCATTGATGACACATTGAGTTCCCGGCATAAAGTCAAGGAGCTTTCAGTAATAGATGGTCGGAGGGCTCAGAACTGCAATATTCTGCTCTCAAGGTATCACTAATGCATTGCCCTTCTTTTGTAAGAACAAGTTCTCCTGAGCCTTTCTATGTAAGACATCCTCTTAAAGATTGAAAGTCTCTTCGATGACCACGCCTCTTTTGTGTTCATTTTCTTTTACAGAGACAGATAGCGTTCTATACTTTATGCATTTGCCTGTAGCAAGATTAGATAGCTCCATGGAGGTTGCAACTCCCTGGGGCCACAAATAGGAAATGAAAAGCAATGGGTTACTAGAGGGTCTAAAGTGGAGTCAACCCAAAAAGGAACTCCGTTGTGGCTGCAAGAAGAGAGGTCTTCTGGCATCCATTGCAGTCTGCTCAAAAAGTGGCTCAAAAAACTGTACTGTGTAACAGCAGCTTTTATCCCTAAAAGAGAGATTGTACAGGTAATCCTCGAGTTACAAATGTAATAGAGCCTGCCAGTTACATTCATAACCCAATAATTTGTTAATTGGATCACATTAAATGAACGTGATAACTTCTGCTTTACCCAAGGCATTCGCTAATTGAATGCACTAGTCGTTAAGTGCACACGAGGTATCTCAGGGTTGGGAAGACTATGGGAGGCCTAGTGCTGGAACAGGCCACCTGTTTCTGACCCCCAAGGCCTTCCCTGACCCACTGAGATATCTCATGCTTCCACCCCCATCCTGCCCCTGGAGACTCACCTTTCAAAGATCTCCATGATCAAGTGAACTGTCTCTCTGCCATGGTTTCTTTGCCTGCTCCTGGCACTCCAAAAGGGAAGCAGTGAGAGCAGAGGCAGAGTGGGTCGGCTCACCAAGGCTACCTGCGCAGGACACCTGATTCGCTTTTGGAACGCCGGACAGTCTCAATGAGTCTGAAGGAGCACGGTCTTGCACTCCTTCATGCCTCCATCCCCTTTGCAAAAAGCTTCAGGGGCGGGATTTCATGCCCCTGCAGGCCACCATTGTCCACGCCAAAAGCCTTTTGCAAAAGAGACAGAGGGGTGTGTAAGAAGACCGCTGCTTTTCTGCCACATGGCCCTGACTCTGCAGATCTTCAAAAGATAAATGAGCCATTGGTGATGGCATGGGGAGGAGCCAATGGGCTAGCATAGCGGGGCCAGTGCCTGTTAGATCCCGGCAGGGGGTAGAATAGGCAGGGGGAATGTTGCAGTGTCTCTGCGGTCTGTCGTAAGGATGAACAAGTGCCATGGTGCTACAACATTTGTAACTCCAAGATTGTGTCAGAACTACTTTTTCAGGGGGAGGGGTTATAACTTTAAACCATCATTAAATGAATGGTCATAATTGAGGATCAAGTACTGTATGTAGAAAAAATAGCATGTATTGAGGAGAGTCTGTACAACTGCAAATTCAGATTTTTTTAGCATAAAAAATGTAAAGATGTAATATGCAGACCAAATTTGGGCTGCTGCACAGATCTTTAGGCTTCAATTATAATTCTCTATGTGGTACCACACAATTTTAAAAAAAATCATGCTTCTGAATTGGAGAAAGGGCAGCAACAATATACGTTTGAATGACCACTGTATAAATGTTTTGTCTTCCACCTTCCCCAGTAATCCTCCAGCTGTTCATAATGAAGGTGCCTTAATTGTACTCTCAGTATCATGTGTGTTTAAACGTTTAGATTACTTTAAGTCAGTGGTTCCCAACCTTGTTGGAGCTACCAAACCCCACCAGTTTATATATGCACATTCACCGAACCCTTCTTAATTGATGCAAGACGGGCGCCGTGCGCTGAGCAGCTATCTTGGAAGAGAATGAGTCGTTCGGGCGTGGTTACGTTGTTGGCGTTGGTGATTCGTCCGCTGCTCCGCTAAGGCGGGCCTTTCAAGTCCAACTGAGAGATGGGGGTTTTTTGATTGCCTCTCTGGCACGCGCCTGCGCCCCGCCCGCCCGAGTTGATTGCCCTCCTCCACCGAACCCCTGGGACTGTCTCACCGAACCCCTGGGGTTCGATCGAACCCTGGTTAGGAACCACTGTCTTAGAAGTTCAGTATTCATAAAATCAATCTTTCCCCAGGATGAAATTTACATTTTGTACTTTCCTCAACATTTGCGACCTTATCTTAAATAAACTCAAAAAAAATAAAAGGAACATGAGAAACTTCCCAAGTGAGTAGCTTATTGTAAAAAAATAAATGTTAAATGGTATTCAGAAAAAATATATAAATTTCTTAAAATATCTTTCAGCTCAGTCGATGTGAGATTCTCTTTACTACTATCAATATAACTGAGAAAAAAACTACCTTTTATTGAACCATATGTCTCTTTACAATGAATTTAATAGTCTCCAATCTTGTTATCTTCAGTGATTTATTAAGCTGTAGAAGATCAAAATCTGATTATAACTCATAAGGATTTATAATTTAACAAGTTTTAGAATGTATTGACAAAAAGTAAGAATATAAACCATTTTTCAATAAAGGTATCAGAATATATTGGCCCAATAAATGTAGCCTGTTTATAGAAGCTAAAATCCCATAGCTTTTTTAATATTTTCAATTGAAATCTGCACGTGTCATTGCAGAAACAAACATAACTCCTGTCCTTGAAATTGTCATGGCAAAGTTCACAAGATTTTGAAGGAAATGCTATCTGTGTTGTATTCTAGACCTTTAAGTAAAAACAAGTTTAGATTAAAGATAGACAGGCACCATGGTAGTAATAAACTCTTCAAAAAACTAACTTTGAATATTTCACTCCCCTTACAATTCCATTTATAAAAGAAACAGGCAAACCTATAACAAAGATTGTTGATTTTCTTCAGCGGATTCTGAATTTTCATTTTAAAATATAGGCTTCTGAGGGAATTTATGGCCAGCAAACCAATACATTAATGGAATTTTCAGAGTTACCATCTCATGACACTTCAAGGAACAACATCAATGCATTAACACTCACAGAGGCTTGATATAGTTATTTTGACCCTTACTGCAGTTAAAAAAAATGAAAAATCAGTATAATTAAGCAACTTTTCGAAGACCATAACATGAATGCTGTTATATGTGCAACTCATAGGCCTTGCACTTCTATTCTGAAGTGTGCTCTTCTTTTCACCTCTTCTTTGGGAACCATTAGTTCATTCTTTTGGCACAAGTGAAAGAGATTTTAAAGGTGCATCTTCAATCTTTTCACAGAAAGTTTATTCTTTAGACCTGTCTCCCATATCAGATTGAACCTTAATTATTATTATACATCATAATCACTACTTCCTAATTTTTCTATTATTCACAGAGGATTTGGAAAAAAACATGTATGCTTACTACTAATACATGATTGATTTTTAAGAAAGTTAGAATTAGTATGTAATTTTTTGGCAAATCCTAATGTGACACCAGAAAAAAAAAATTCTTTTTAAAAAAATTTCTGCACCCATTACAAAAAGTAGGGGAAAGAATGTGTCTATTAAGATGCTGAGGAAGAGAAACATAAAAAAATCTCTATTGTTATAAATAACTTAATCTGAAGGAATAAAAACCAAACTAGTTTCAAACACGTTAAGAGAATCATTAAAAAAAATCTAACATACTGAAAGGAAGATTGTTATCACATTGTCTGCCATTAAGCACTTTCAGCAAATATAATACAGTAGTTGTTTTTTATATGACCAGACCAGTACTTAAAAGACAAATATTAAGCTAATATATACTACTACTCACAAATAGCTTTATCATATCTGCTAGATTCCCTATATTACATTTTTAGAATTTTAATTTAACAAAATTAAGTGGAATCTGATATGCTGTAAAACACTAGTCTCAAATATCTCTCAATAGGCATTCTTTAGGTGTTGCTCTCCGGTGCTTTGGGAGGGTAGGGGAGACACATTCTAAGAGAAAAAGACAAAACTGAAAGTAAAATTCTGAAATCCTGAAAGGTAAAAGCAGTTGTTTACCATCATGCCTTCTTAGAGAGATTTTGTGACTGTCAACTAAACCCATGGCATGCACTGTCAAAATTACAAATGTGCTATTTATCCCAGTGTTGCGTGCTCTATACTAGATTGGGGTGATACTTTCAGTGATTCATCAGATCATTTGTTGATTGACGTGTAGGAAATAATTAAGCTAAAAGGTGAACATCTCAAATGCAACTCAGCTGTAATCCCAAACAATCTTCAGAAAAACTTGATAGGTAAACAGGAAATGTTCTCTTGATGAATCTCTCATATGTACAGTTTACAAATATAACGCTAGATATGCTTACTTCCACTTTTTTGCACATATTTCTGAGTCAGGACTTTTATTTTTTTCTTATACCTAATTATACAATAATTTCTATTATTGAAGAAAATATATGAATAAAACTAACATGAAATGTTAAGCACCAAATTAGTCCTCCTTTTCTCCTTCATTCACCTATATATCTCAGCAGATTGTTTACAAGCAAATTCCACTTCAAAAGCAAATTCTGATGTATCAAAAGAATTAAGAAACCCATCTAGGCAACCCGATACCTACTCAGAATTTTTATTTTTTGTCCATTTAATAACCTTTCTTGTCCTATCTATACTACTAAATTTTTCCTGTCTCCTTTGATTAGCCCAAACAATGCATTTATAGCAAAACATCTTTTGAACAAAGGTGCCTCAGATCCACTAATTTATAAGAATATATATAGAAACCAAGACCCATTACACCATGTAACTGGTATTTTAAGGACCTACACATCATTTGTTTTCAAAAAGTTGTGGTCATGATTGTGATTTCTGATGTACCCTGCCAGCTTCCAAAAAAATCAATGGGGAAACCAACAGGAAATCAGAAGTCACTCCTGCTCCCACTGTCTTTTTGCCAGCCCTTAATCATTTGTTTTTTCTGTTTAGGAAGTATCTCTGAAAGGATGATCCAATGGGATTGTGGGTTGTCTAGTTTTGCTAGATCAGGAAGAGTTCCAATCCAGCCACACCTAAGTATTTTTCAGTCCCTAGGAATTTAGTAGGAGCCCAAGGTATGAATGTGAATACAGTGGTACCTTGGTACTTGTTATTAATTGGTTCTGGGAGATTTAACAAGTACCAAACAAACCACGTAACTTACCACATGACCCTTTGTTCCACTGGGAAGGACTTCCTGTCTGCCTCTTTTCCTATGTCAATGACTTTCCCAACAGGGTCAATTTCCTGTCTTCCCTCTGCGGCCATCTCCCTTTTCCTTTTCAGCAACCTCTCCAGTATGGCCAACTTCATGTCTGTTCTCTGCGGCTGTCCCTCTTTTCCTATCACAGCAGGTTGAGTACCAAACAAACGAGTACTGGAACAAAAATTTTGCATCAAAATGCAAAATTCAACGAGTTTTGAAATAGTCAAGTACCAAGGTACCACTGTAACGCTGAAATCAGTAGAACTGGAAACTGTACCCATTTAGACATTGCCAATGTTATTTTGTGCTTGGATTTAGTAGTTTAGAATTTACATTTCTAACATTTATTTCAATCTCAGATCAAAAGGCATATTATTAAATGCATGCCATGTACAAAGAGAAGGATCATAGATGTACTCATAATTATATTTGACATGGTACAGTTTTGTTTGAATCCCACAGAATACATTACAGATACATGTAATTTCGCATCAATGATAGATGACAACCTTTAATAGGTATAGGTAATCCTCATTTAACCAAAATTGGGACCAGCAATGTAGTCATTAAATGAACTGTGTTTAGGATTTTTTTCCTTTGTTTTACAATGTCAGAAGGACATGATTTCAAAAGTTAGCCTAAGCAACAGGGAAAGCTTCTGGAACTTTGTCACAAGGAAGCCAGATAAAAGAGCAAATCTTATAGCCCTTTTCCCCATTCCCTGGCCCTTTAAAATGCTCACCTCAGCAGTGAGATTATTAACAAGAGAATGTTTATATTTACATGCATTGGAGAGGAAGGAATTGCAAAAAGAGTAAGCAAACACCCAATGGGAACAGACATTGATATAAATGCACTAGCACCAGCAGTTTGCCTAGCACTAACTTGGGAGGCAAAAGGAAGCTTTCAATCTGAATTTGATTATGGTCTAGTCAGTTACATGCAACAACTGTCAGTCCAGGGTTCTAACCTACTAATTAAGATCACAGAGCTGAATTTATTAACTTGTGTTGGCATTTTTAGGGATACAATACCACTGCCCAAAAAAGTAGCTGAAGAAGAGATACCTTGTTTAAGTAATCTCTGCTCTGTGAGGAGGAGAAAAGAATCAGACTCAAGACAATGCATACTACCTGTGGTAATAGTGTGCATGTTACAGAGAGGGACACTGCAAAGATCGTAAATGCAGGTATTTGTTGCAAAGTTACTTTTTCACCAATGTCACAATTGCAAACTTTGGTTGTTGTCTGAGGCGGTCAATAAAGACACTCTGTTTATGGTACATTCTAAAGTGCCTTCTGTAGTACATTCTGAAGCACAACAGACATAATATTCTTAACAGAATTCACAGCCCAGAATTCATAAGTCTTTTCTTAATGAGCCATTGATAATTACCACATATTGTTTCTGGCCAAATCTGATTTCTGCAGCTATTCAACTGTTCATTAAATCCATGCCTACTTGGCTTTTTCAGGTAGCTGGAAAAATTAAGTTGGATTTGGGAGGAAACGAATAACTCTTTGAATCAAGAAAGGTGTAGTCAATCTTGAAAGAGGCAGTAGTACAACTCCCTCTTGAAGGGACTGTTTTTAATCTAATCCATCTACTAAATATTGGCACCTAATGGAACCCAGATGTGCCTTCTATTTTGCAGCACCCATCCCCAAATTTGGCAGGCTTTAAGGAAGTCCTAAGTCCTGGTTCTTCCCTCAGGTGTTGGGACAGGGAGTTACATAACTTTGTTGCAATTACAGGAGGCATTTGGGTCCCAACACAATATATTTTGTTTCACCTTTATTATTTTCCTGTACTGAAGTTTTCAAACCTATCGCCATCTATATATAGTTGCCTAACAAGTTAACATATAAATTTAATAAACCATACTTTATGCAATTTCCTCTTGGGAAAATATTTTAAAGGTGGTGACGAGAATTCAGCTTCAGAAGATCCTACAGGAAATATAGTATATAGACCCTTTCTATTCAAAGTTCAATGCAAGCATGGACAGGAACAACATTGGCAGTCCTGGTTGATAACCTCTACTAGGACTTGGATTGGAGAGTGCACACCTGAACCTATTGGACCTCTCTGCAAAATGGTATCCTGCTGGACATTCTATGAGGAATGAGCACTATTTATGGTGTTTCTCATACCTGAATGGATTGTTCCAAATGCCTGGAAGAAGAGCGGATCAAGTCCTTGGTTCCTCCACTGAGGGATGTCACAGGACTTGGCGTTCTTTCCCATGCTTTTCGCTAACTACACAAAACTGCAGGGAACATGACATACCCTCAATATATTGATGATTACTACACATTGCAACCCCAACTGAGCCAGATATGTTGCAGAAGTTCTAACTCGGTGTTTGGAAGCTGCAAGAATTTAGATGGCCAAAACAAGATCAGATGTCTTCATGCACAATAGAATTATCTCTATGTAATCAATCTTATTTTACTCAATCACTATTTTGGCTTTAAGGATTGCTGCATTCCCTCTAAAAGAGCAGGACTACATCTTGGGAATCCTCCTAGAATTGTGGGTACTGCTTAAACAATAGTTGGAAGCTGTGGCCAGGAAGGCTTTTTCCCAGTTGGGTTGATGTGTGGAGCTTTTTGTAATAGGGATCCCTTGAAACAGTGATTCATATCTTCATCACTTCCATGCTAGTATATTGTCTTTTCCATGGCACTGCTGTTGAAGATGATTCAATAGCAGCAATTAGTTAACATAACATTCAGTAGTATGACATCTATGTTGAGGTCACTACACTGATTGCCAGTAGGCTTTTTAATTCTAAGTCAAAGTGCTGGTTCTAACCTTTAAAGCCTTATATAGCTTGTCACCTATGTATTTGGAGGACCATCTCTCCCAGCCAGAATCTTTGCCACTCTGTTTATATTCCCAAAGAATTAAATCATTTTATTTCAAAAGAGATTTTAAGAAAGACAATATATTTGGGGCACATTATTTTGAATTCTCTATAAATATATGAACGTTCATGAAAGATTTAAAGACTCTATACATCTCATAGGAAGACACTGAAGTAATCACCCAAGGCCAAAAATGCAGGAGATTCCTTGCCCAATAGACTACATAGCAAGGGAGGGTTTAATGATAATAAAAAATGTAATGTTTATACTTTTGAGTAACTTTCTTAAGTATAAGGATTGGTATAGAAATTTTATAATTAAGTTATTTAGATCATTTAGATTAATTTTAATGTAAAAGTATTGTTATATACTCAATGTTTACAATACTGATAAGCAAACTAACCTCTACTGTGTAGTTTGTGTTATGTAAACATTCACCTTGATATATTAATTTGCTACAAATTATTATGTCTTCCTAAATTAACCCAAATATCTAGATTAGCAAGATCTAATGGTCCAAGTATGTTAGTTACCTGAATTCTGTAATACAAGTTACAAATGAAATATATTTAAAAGAATGCTAAAAGGTTAAACTGATGTCTCAACTACTTTGCTGGCTTTCAAACTTTACAATATAAGTAAATAGCTATTAGAGGCAGCCAATTTTTAAGTAGCATTCAGATTTTTTTTTCACAAAGGTTTTTTTAATATAGCAGCCACTCCTTTTCCATCATTTAACAATATATGAATTTCAATGGTGCCCTATGCATGCTATATAAAATGTGAGTTTTTAAAATAACATAATTAAATTCTTTATGATCCTAAGTATTTAAAAATAGCAGTAGAGTTAGTTGAACCTACTTATTTTACTTACAACTTCAACGCCTACCTAAATTAGAAATGGCTTTACTTAAGCCATGTTTTATTATATACTACATGCTTCTTTACAGATGTCTGCAATTTTTATTACAATTCTGTACTATTCATTCACAGTAAAATAGATTTCAACTATCAAGTTCATTGAAATCTATACAAGAGATGAATTTTCATACTTGTTACAAATTGTAATGAAAAATATCACAATTCCATACTATCTTAAAAATACATTCCATTCATTTTAATTAAAAGCTAGGGATTTTCCCAAGGTAACTTATAGGTAGCTATTACTAAAAAAACTATGATAAGATCAAAACTGCCTACTCATATTCAACACAATCTAATAAGCTGGACTATGGCCCATATTCAATTCCAACTGTTGAAATATCTTCAATTAAGATGACAAGGCAGCCTTAAAGAAATGACAACACTACCCAGAACTTTGACCAGATTTAGACTTCTGTCTGAAAGAACATCTGTTTCCATCTACTCCTGCCGAAGGCTAAAAGAATGTCAGTACCTCTTTTATCCAATAAAAAAAGATGTTTCTTTTATCTAATAAGTATCTGCTATTATTGGGCTCACACAAGACGTTAGCCTGAAATTAGTAATGAATTAAGTGAACCCAAACAATGTAGTAAATCCTGGTTCGGTTAACCACAGACCGGCTTAATGTGTCAACTAGTTGAAAAGACCGTCCAACCTTCTCTCCCAATGGCCTTGCTAACCACAGCAATACTCAAGACACCTTATGCCCCCAAACTGCGTTGAGTAAGGGAGAAAAGCGACAACCCTCTTTTCTCCCCTCACCGGGCCCGTAGAACTTGCTGCCTTTGGTTACATCGAAGACTTTGCCGTTGACGGCCAGAAGGATGCGCGGCAACCGCGCGCCGTCGTACTCGCGCAGCTGCTCCAGAGTGAAGTCCCGCCGCTTCATACGGGGCAAGGAGTGGGCCTGACTTTGTTGCGCCGCGCCCCCCGCTCCGATCCTTTTGCCCCAGCGCTTGTAGACCTGATAGGCCAAAAGCGTCACGATCACCAACGTCAAGATAAATAGCATGTCGAACCAGCTTCCCCACAGCCAGCTTCCGGACGAGACAGCCGCCGTCTCCGGCGGAGCGTCGTCGCCTTGTTCCGTCCTTAGCTTCCCAATCCCATCGTCCGCCATCACTCCCCAGCCAGCGCCTGCCTGAAAGGAACCGCTCCGCCCCAGTCGGGGAGGAGGGGGAAAGGCAGAGGCGGGGCGCCTTATGTGTTTTTTCACTCCTTGCTCCGATTGGTTGCGGTTAAGGACACGTCATCCATACTAGCTCGCGCCCAGCAGAAACGAATAAAAAACAGGTGCACGCGGCTACCCAACGGTTGAATTCCACCTTATGAAAAGCTTCGTTGAAGAGGGCGGGAGAAATCATGAAGCAGAAAAACGCGCCTGCGTCCGTCCTCCCCTTCCCCGCCCCGCCCCTCCCCCTTATATTCACAGAAGCATTCGCTCTTCGGTCGCTGTCGGTTTGGAGTTTGGCGGGTGGTTGGAGCTGCTGACATTGCTGCGGGCTGAGCTCGTATACCTCGAATGCTTTTACTTTATCATCATTACTATAAATACGCTTTAGGGTCCCGCCCTGCAGCATAAAGCAGACGGTACGTACCGTAGTTGCTTATTTGGAGAAGGATTTTAGGGGCGGAGTTCCAATGTCCTTTCTCCAATGGAGAAGATGTACCATTTCCTAAGTCTCAGCCTTACCCAACCAGATGCCCTCCGGTTGTTTTGGAGCTCAATACCTATAATTTTCGATGGAATTGGCTAGGGGTTGTGACAGGTGATCTCGTTTATTAATAAATGAGCTGCAATTGCTGTGTGAGGACATAAATAATGATTACCAGTCTTGTTTGCGTCAGACACAGAACACACAAAAGCACTAATAATGCTTAATAATATCCTGAATTCACTCTGCCACAATTTCCAGAGATTTTTTATTAAAACTTGCTAGAAGATGCATCTGCTCCTGCATAAAAAGCAACTCTCGAAGAGAATTCAAAGATTTTTCCCAGTAATGTTAATTTCTCATGCTAAATGGATAACTACCTACATAAAAGCTGTGTATGCTTTAATTAGTTTGATTAAAATTTTATAGTGCTTTTTTATGAAAGCAACTTTTCATAATGTATCAAAATATTTTAAAACTGCTTTAAAACAAAACTATATTTAGTAATTTACAGGAAAAGAGTTATAGGCGTTCGACCAGTCAAAGAAGGCACATTGGATAGTAGTAACCCAGACAAGAGGTCTGTGAAAACACCTGATAAAAAAAGAAAACACTGGGAGCCACAAAACCCTTCCTGTGCCTCAGGGGTTCCCAATCTGTGCGCCGCGGCTCCCTGGGGAGCCGCGCTACCCTCGCCTACTTTTCCAGTTTACATT
>JAOYMU010000302.1:28964790-28981502 GCA_025802295.1 Psammodynastes pulverulentus | reverse complement strand
ATTATTTTGGAACGTTTGAGAACATCCGAATTGAAGGGGGGGAGGGGAAGGAGAGTTAAGGGCTGGCTGCATTTTCTGTCGCTGCAGACTTAGCTTTTGGCAAACCAGAAGCTTCTTAGGATGAACCAGATGAATGAATCGGGTTGCAGAGTGATTAAGAATAAATATGACAATAATGTGGCGCTGCTCCTTCCGGACTCAGGGACTATTTTGTAATCGATCCAGAGACTTTTGCCACAGTTTTCTTTGTGGGTGAGGAGGACGGGCTACCCTAAAAATGCATCCACGCTGAATGAGAGAGAAATCAGCCGTAACGGAAAAGTGAGGCGCGTTTTAACAACTTGGAAGACAGATGGCAATGGCAGAGCACAGGTCCTTTTTAGACAGCTTTAAAAAGCAAGGGGGAGGGGTGGCCAGAGCCAGAATCTGTCGCTGTGTCACCCACATGTTCGGAATATCCGTTGCATTAATTCAAGGGCAAGAAAGATACGGAAGGGAAAAGATGATAAAACACCCTTTACTGACAAAATGCTCCTTTTCTTCATAAATCAGATTTGGCTCCCGATTTGGTTAAATTATACACAGTATGGTCATGAACTTAGTGAATTCAGGCACTGTATTTCTGGAGACGAGCATCTTAGGTGATTTTTAGTTACGATAAATGGGCACCTGGATTCTTAAAAAAAAAAAGCCCGATACTCGCACTAGAAGCCCGAAATGTTTTTCCCGCGCCTGTTGGGCTGCAAGTGGGAAGACCCCCGAAAGTGCACGTGTTAAGGAAGTGTTGAGCATATGGATGGCATGAAAACAAGGGGTGTGTGGTGTGTATAGCAACGGAGCGTGTTGTTCAACCGCTATTCTGCTGGGTGGCAGCAGATTGTCGATGCTCAACGCTGCTGCTGCTGCTGGCGCAAATGATTAACGCAGGGAGGGAGGGAGAGAGAGAGGACGAAACGTGGAATGTTGCCTGGGATTCGAAGCTATTCAGAAGCGTCTCATTTGCTACACTCATTTGCCCTTCCGCCCTCTCCGTAAGGAGGCGGGGTTTCTTCGCTGGGCTATGCTGGAAGGCAAGGAATCTTGGGTGGTTGGCAGAATAGCCGGCCGGCGGGTCAACAGGCAGGTGCGCGGCGTCAGCAAAAACCTGAACTTCTCCATTCTTTCTGAACAATCTTACTCCTCCCTTTCTACCGAAAGGGGGAGGGGGACACTTAAATACCTGCGCCGTTGCTGTGCAGCCACAAACACTCGCAAGTGGTGTGTGCGTGCGCCCGCGCAAACTTTTCAAAGCACTCTTCACCCCAGGGGTTAGGATTTGTTCTCAAATCCCTCTGAATGAATTAGTCGCGGAGGCTTGCCAGTCGCTTCTCAGTAGAGTCGTGAAACACGACCGCGGGGCTTTTCAGAGGTAACGTCGGATGCTGGTGGACGACAAAAGTCTATTTTTCCCCTTCCCTCCTCCCTCTCCACTTGGGAAATCGTACAGGGGTAGCCGGATAGTAAATGGCAGTGCTTCGTATTAGAAACGTCACAGAGGTGCACTCGAGCGGACTGATCCTACCTAAGAAATCTCCGGTTTGCGACGTTACTTATTAACAGGGATAAAAATAGGGCAATGAAAGACCGGTGGATAGGGCGGGCTGAACTCAAGCTCAGTTGGATGGATGTGGACTGGAAACATGTTTCCTCTCTCCGCATCAAGGCAAAGAAAATGGATGTAAGCGGTGTGTTCAAATAGCTACTTCTTGGCCACCGAGAGGGCCGTGGTCGGCTCCTCCCGCCTCCAGGAGTGATGTGGGTTGGTGGAAGAAAATGCATCTAGCGTTTTTTTGACGAAATTAGACAAAGCCCCCCCAGGACTTTTCTACATGCCCATCATCACCTTATCCCTTTCGTCTCCGATCTTTGCAAGATGCTGGAAAAGCATTTCCGTTTCTAGTCCCTTTCAATCATCCTTTATTACGGGGCTTCTATCTTAACGTACTAACCCCCCCTCCCCTCGCTTCTCTCTACCGAGTGGAGACTAGAGGGCGTTGATTTGTGTGCAAGTGCTTGTTGGATGATTTCCTCTGACGGGGTGATAACAGTTTCCAGAACCGTCGAGTGGGAGGAGAGAGAGAAAGAGACGGGTGAACTGCGGGTGGGAGTAGAAAAGCAAGGGCCTGGGAGATAGTCGCGGCTCCTGCCGCTCAATCCACGAACCCTCCCCTCCCTCTTTCCCCCAGACGTTACAACATGGAGATCAAGGGGAAGGGAGGGAGGGGAAGGGAAGGGCTTGCGCTACAGTTTTGTGAGAGCAGCGGTGGGTTTGGGAAGCGAAGCTCCGCCGGGGAGCACCAAGTTTGATTTGCAACCGGGGCTGTGCGGATTGGTGGAGCTGGGGGAGAGGGCGGAGCGGAAGAAGAGAGACTGGAGGATACGCCGCGGGGGCTTGATCCGTTTCAAATGCAGAGAGTTGTAACGGTGATGTTGCTGGCGTTTGGCTGGTCAGCCTCCTTTCCCCTTCCCCGACCCCAGACTCGGTTCGTAGACCTTCCTCTGGAGAGGAGGCTTGTTCTTTCTGTACTATCAGGCTGCTTAAACTCTTGGCGGTGTCGGCTTAGGGAAGGGGTCTCCAACCTTAGCAACTTTAAGAGTTGTGGACTTCAAATCCCAGAATTCCTCAGCCAGCAAAGAGTGTTACTGCATTCACCGAGTGATGAGAATTGCAAATGTCGTTTAAGAGTGACCAGTGATGAGAATTGCAAAGGTGTAAGAGTGACAGTTCACTTGTGGAAGTGGAAAAATTGATGAGCTGGAATAGGAGCCTGGTGTAAGCTTTTTATTTGCTGTAGTCTCTGAATTTGGATGTGAGAGTTAGAATGAATTCTGTGACTGGTGGTCTAAGATCCTACATCTAGAAATGTCATCTGGAAGCTAAGATCTAACTTGAAAATTAATTCCTTTCATCTTTCAAATAAGAACCTTCCTGTTAAATCAAGGCCAAGGGGAAGAATCCATACTTTGAAGAGAAACAAATTTGTGGGATTTCTTAGAATCTTTGTCCCGCAGTGGAACGTGTTCACAAAGTTAATTCTTGTGGGTACTTAATTTTGCAGAAGTGATGTAGGTTATATTTACAACAGAGTACAAAAAATCACTTTAGATGGATACTTTTATTTATCTCAATGACAAACTGATAACTCTAAGTAGACTTACAGGTAAAGTTGAATTCTTTTTGCATTTAAAATAGTGAATATACAGCTTCTAATTATTTCAGAGATGTTACAGATTAGATTGTCATATTGATTTTGTATCTTCAGAATGTATGTTTTGAAATATTCACATTGAATTTTTGGATTTATTCTTAGGTTATTAAGTACAGGTAGGCCTCGACTTACAGCAGTTTGTTTAGTGGCCATTTGAAGTTACAATGACACTGAAGAGTGACTTATGGATATTTTTCATACTTTATGACTTGCAACATCCTCAGAGTTGCGTGATCAAAATTCAGCCGCTTGGCAACTGACATTTCTGACATTTGCAGTGACCTGGGGTCATGTGTTCACCTTTTGCATCCTTCTGACAGGCAAAGTCAATGAGGAAGCTAGATTCATTTAACAACTGTGTTACTAACGTAACTGCAGTGATTAACTTAACTGTACTAAGGAAGATGGGGTAAAATTCACTTAACAAATGTCTCACTTAGCAAAACAAATTTTGG
The DNA here is from genome assembly GCA_025802295.1 of Psammodynastes pulverulentus. Lineage (NCBI taxonomy): Eukaryota > Metazoa > Chordata > Lepidosauria > Squamata > Psammodynastidae > Psammodynastes > Psammodynastes pulverulentus. The sequence goes on along the minus strand of JAOYMU010000302.1, from coordinate 28,977,799 downwards.
GCTGAAATGTGATCTTAAGTCGAGGATTATCAGTACACCATTGTGATACATAATTATAAATAACAGCTTAGAATGAAATAGATTTCCATTGCTCTTAATGAATGTCATAAGCACAACCTGGACTCAGACTTGCTAAAGTTAAATTGTCATTGCTACAGTTTGGCTCACTGATCTGGAAAAAGTATGTATTTGAACTCTGCTGATATCCAGACTTGTATGTCTGTTCTCTATTAATAGTAGTTCTGTACTCTAAAAGAGTGGTCCCCCAACCTTTCTGGCTCTGCGGACTGGCAGGGGAAAGTGGATGATTTCACACTTGTGCAAATAAAGCTTTTCATGCTTGCTTGCTGCTTTTGTGGTCCAGTTCCCAATGAGAGATGGACCAGCAGCAGACAGTGGCCCAGGGATTTGGGGACCCCTGTTCTAAAATATGCTGTGTCTTATGAGAAACTTCCACTCAAAGATATGCAACAAGTGATGTAGATTTTCAAAACAGACATCTATAATCTTCAATTTTCAGTCCAGTTCTACTTATACCAACATAGATGATTAAACTAAAATCACAAAAGAGTTTTCTTCCTGTTTTCTTTCATTTGATATTATATAGCAAAAATCAGTGTGGTTATTACATGTGGCTGTAGCATGGGATTTTATTTCTTACTGAAATGTATTCAGGTGATGATTCCTCTCATACCATTAATCACCAAATAAATCTGATGAGGAAGCTAGATTAATTAAAATAGATATAATCCAGTTTACTTCTGCCAAAATTCTTGATAGTTGGTTAAATCAAATAAATCACTACATTCTTTGGTGATCACTAATCAATAGACAGAAAAACACTTATTTCTTTGACATGTTAATATTTTGTGGTGCCAAAATATTTCCTGAAAGCCATTGAGAAATTATGTGCAGATTTATTATTTTGTGTTCTTAAGTTTGTTTATGTTAAGTCCCAACCAGGAAGTGTAGTTCTGACTGTCAAAATGTTTGAAACTGAGTACTTGGCACAACTCACACTACTTCAATACTAGTGTGCTTTACAGGAAAGATTCTTCTTGCATTTTTGTGCTGTTCCTGTAGTCATTTTATGCAGTCTATTTTAGAGTTTGTTTTAACACTGTTTCTAGTTAATGGTTTGTCAGAACTAGAATTATAAATCCTTTTTACCCAGAGGTTTATGGAAGTCATTAAAATACTCTAAGAGGAAACACAAGTTATAAAAGCTTTGACCTGGGGATACACATTTAATGCCCATATAAAATGTTTCCCTTCATCCATTAAAAAATAATTGTAGTCACTTTCAAGCTACATTTTCACCATATGCTGTTGATCAATCTATCAGACTTGAAGATGTATAGTGGTACACTCTGTGTATTAATATCCTTGGGAAATGAAAATATATTTGATTTATGTGTGTTAGTTTGATAGTACCTAATGTATAGTTAAAACAGCCTTACTATCTGAATACACTGTTAATTCAGTAGGCGAAGAGCAATCCTGTTAATTTGGTTTGGGCAATTCCAATGCTTTCTGAACTCTCACTGGAGCTTATTGACAGGGGGAAAATGGCATCTTTTCCAGTAGGAAATACATTTACACCTCTTCTTCGTTTAATGGGTTTATTTCTAAATGGCTATGGTAAATATTTTCTGCAGTATTCTTTTGTATTGGGAAGCTGATGGTCAAACATTTGCAGGTTTTTTTAATTTAGTGATATTACAATCTAAGGGAAAGGTATAACTTTGAGGCTCAAGTGCCATACTTGGTCTCTGAATATCATTCTAAGAGCCTCATTATAAAACACAACGGGTTTAATATAGTTTTTATATTTATAATTCATTGCAGTATTAAAATGTTATTATTTCCCATGTGTTAATCCCTTCTATTTTCCATTTCTATTACAAAGTATTTTAGCAATTTTCTGACATCTAAGGATTGTGTGAGCATTCATGGCCCTGGTTTCTCAGTTGGCATATTCTTAGATTAAAAAATAGTGTATGTGATCAGAAATTTGAATGCTTAATTTGACCTTTTTTACAGGAGGAGGAGCAGGTATGACATAGAAGTAAATGAAGGTCTATAGACTCTATAGCAGGGGTGTCAAACTTGGATTTCATTGAGAGCCGCATCAGGGTTGTGTTTGACATCGGGAGGCTGGGATAAGTGTTGCCAGGGTGGGCATGGCTAGCTCAACATCACTCGTGTCGACGCCTCTGGTGGACTGAGTGCGTTGCCAATGAAAACTGACTCCCGAGCTCTGTTTTCAGCTGCAATGACCTCCTGCAACCCTCTGCCAGCGAAAACAGAGCTTGGGCGGGCCACATGCGACCCTCGCAAGCTCCATTTTTGCTGGCTGAGGCACTGTTGGCCCCTCCTTTGCTGTTTCCAGGGTGGCCCCATGGGTGAGATGTAAGTACTCCGCGGGCCAGATCCAGCCTCCGGGCCTTGAGTTTGATACCCCTGCTCTATAGCATGCTTCTGATATCAATTTCCTTCTTTTAAAAGCCTCAATGGTACAGAGGTTAGAGTGGTGTAATTGCAGACTACTTCTGCTTACAGCCAGCTGCCTGCAATTTGGCAGGTCGAATCTCACCCGGCTCAAGTTTAACTCAGCCTTCCATCCTTCCGAGGTGGGTAAAATGAGGACCCAAATTGCAGGGGCAATATTGATTCTGTAAACTGCTTAGAGAGCGCTGTAAAACACTATAAAGCAGTATATAAGTCTAAGTGCTGTTGGTATTCCTATTTATTAGATTATTATATGAGGGAAACCAAGATAACTGCAATGAATCCATCAAAATGGCCAAGGAGAAAGACTTCTATAAGGAAATAAATTGAGATCTTCAGGAAATATGACATGAGACATTTATTTATTTTAAACCTGTATAACCTCAGAAGGAAGAGTGTTCCATAGGGCAGGAGCTGCCATGGAAAAGTACATATCCTTGTTCTCATTAGATGCTAGTGTTTAAGGGAAGGAACTAGGAATGTGCCCACTTTAACTGACCTGATAAGAAAGATAACTGTCCTTAGGGAAAGGCGGTCCTGCAGATACATGAGATGAGACATGAAGACAGATTTTCACGTTGTAGAAATGCTTGTTCTTTTAAGGGAATTCATATGTTTCAAGACACGATTGAGTCCCCTTGAGCCAAATCAGTTCTGGACTTCAGCAAAAAAAAAATTGTAATTACATAGAATGCCACCCTACATTAAGCCATCTATTGTATTGCTGTATTCTGGATGATAGTAAGTAATTAGTATCTCAGATTGAGTGCTTTCCCATGCATTCTGCCTTAGATTCTGTCATAATGATACCAAGATTCAATCTGAGAATGCTGACATACTTTCTGCACTAATTTTTGGTGTGGCTTTGTGCTCTTGTAATAAAGAGATAATCTGTAAATGTTACTAAATCAATATGATGGTATTTTCAGGTTTATTGTTTCAAAATGACAGTGCCCCTCGCTACTATATTTAAAGGCTATTTTTATTGTGATTATTGAAGGAAATGAATACTGCTCTGGTTCTTACATTTTAGAACTTGATATCCCCCCCCCTTATTTTATTTAGCAATTGTGAAAGTTATGTTGAAAAGTAAGATAACTGAAATCTTGTTACAGAGTTTAGGAATTTGAATTATTTTGAATTATTTTTTCCGTCTTAACCCATGTGTGGTTTTCAGTATTTAATGAAAGTCACATATTTTTCAATCCTGAGCTATAAATATTCTCCTTTATTGGCATCAGTGTTTGACATATTCTTAGGTACATTATTTATTGGTGCACAAAAATATTACATGAACTTTGCAGAATCCTTGATTCTTCCTTGGGCTAAAATATCTTATTAATTTACTCTTAGGCCATGGTTATTTTGTATTTAAATTAAGAAAAATATAATCACCCTTTTGTTTATTCCATAGAAAGCAGTTAATGGTGCTCAGCATACTGCTCAGAGTATTGTTTTGTCATTGTAGAATTCCTAGATTTTGAAAAAAAACCCCTAAATAATTAACTGAAAAAGTTAATGTTGATCATCATGGCTGCACAACCTAATAGAAGTAATTATTTTAGAAACTGATAACTATAACACTGTAGAGAGGCTACCACAGTCATATAAGCTTAGGTAACTCTTCGTAAGTAATTCTTTTTTAAGTATATACAGATCTGAAAGTCAAGTTATGTACCAAACTAATTTTTAAACTCTTAGCAATCTGTGGGCTAGTAGATATCTCCAGAAAAACACTTAAAATAGCATAATGTATCTACTTAAATCATGAAATCGCTCTGTTGAAAGAGGTAGACCAACTACACCTATCCCATAATCTAGAAGACCTGGAAGAACAACTGGATGTGCAACCAATATCTGAAGCTGGAACCACCCTCTATTACAAAGCTATGAGGCATAAGATTATGTGTAAACTAGGTACAGTGAACCCATGAGACCGATTACCAAAGCTCAGCAGAAAAGTATCGTCAGGTACGGTAATATGCTAGAACAGAGATATCAAACTCGCGTCATGTTGTCGTCACATGACCTAGCGTGCCTTTTCTGTCCTTTGCTAAACGGGTGGATGTGGCCAGCGCATGATGCATCCAGGCCATGAGTTTGACACCCCTTTGCTAGAAGATGTCAACAAGACCTTCACAACAATCCCTATTATCATGATAATTCAGATCATTGAACTGATACATGCTACAGCTGCTGTAATGCTGGAGATGCTTTGCTACAGAATCAAGAGGAACAGCAGTACACTCCACCCCCTCTAAAATAACGTTAGAGATCAAGGTAACTTGGAGAAAGGTTAGCCAGCTGGTAGAATTACAGAAAGGTGTGAAGATTAGAGATAACACTTAGCTATTGAAAAAAATACAAGAGCCTGACTCCATCTGTAGCCATTTAGACTTTTAAACAAAAGACAACACTAGAAATCAAGACAGCTCACATAAGTGTTTATCAAGAGCAGCATATACTTTCTCTGCTGCTGTTCTCCATTGGCTTGAGCTTAAGCCCTCTCAGCCAGATAATCACAAAGGATACAGGCTTAAGAGTGGAGCTAATATCAGATACCTCCTATAGATGGATGACGTCAAGTTGTAGGCAAAGAACGAACAAGATATCAACTCACTGATCTACTTGACATAGATCTACATTGAGGACATTGGGATGTCATTCGCACAAATAATTGTAGCCAGATTGTAGTCAAGAGAGGGAACGTAGTTTAGATTGATGGGATGGAACTACGGTACCAATGGATCACATAGCATACATACAGAGCAGTTATAAGTATGTTGGTATCCCATAATCACACAGAAACTACAGTGAGGAGGCAAGAAAGATAGTAACATCTAAATACCACCAAAGGATTATATAGGTCCTGAAGAGCAAGCTCAGTGGGAAGAATAAATCCACTCATCAACATGTATGCTGGTATAGTGAGCTGGCCAAAAAGGGCATGAAAGCTGCTACCGTGTTTCCCCGAAAATAAGACCGGGTCTTATATTAATTTTAGTCCCAAAAAACACACTAGGGCTTATTTTCAGGGTAGGGCTTATTTATTTACGGCATGTACATTAAACAACATTTAAACAACATTTATTCAAATATCAGTACAGTCATCTTCATTTTCCTTTGAACCATTGGTCCGAATCTTTCATTTATACCGTGTTTCCCCGAAAATAAGACCGGGTCTTATATTAATTTTAGTCAAAAAAAAAACACACTAGGGCTTATTTTCGGGGTAGGGCTTATATTACAGCCCGTCCTGATAATCAAGACAGGGCTTATTTTCGGGGTAGGGCTTATTTTCGGGGAAACAGGGTACCCACAGCTATTGTCACATCAATTATACCTAGCAATAGCAATAGCACTCAGATTTATATACCGCTTCACAGGGCTTAACAGCCCTTTCTAAGCAGTTTATAGAGTTAGTATATTGCCCCCAATAATCTGGGTCCTCATTTTACCGACCTTGGAAGGATGGAAAGCCAAGTCAACCTTGAGCCAGTGAGACACAAACTGCTAAACTTCTGGCAGCCAGTTATCAGCAGAAGTAGCCTGCAGTACTGCACTCAAATCAGAATTATCCCATTTTCTTCTTTTCAATCTGTTTGTTATGGGCCAAGACTTTATCAGATTGTATTTGGAAATCCCACAATATTTTAATCTGTTCGTTTTCAGCTATTTTCTTGCTGGTGTTCCTACCAATTTTTCATTATTGGCAGATAATAATTTTTACAGATGTTCCAGTGAAGCATTTTGGCAACAGCTTTATGTTGTTTATAATCAATTTGTGTGATCTTCTTACATGTTCGGAGGATATGATCTACACATTTTGTCTGCCTCTTGTTTGCCCAAGCTGTCCTTTGAATCATTTGACAATATTTCAATTCTGGCCTTGATTGCATTATTTCAAATTTCTTGAGCAGCCAAAATCAAGCCTTCGGATTCTTTTTAAAATGTTCCATTTGTAAGCCAGTATGTATTCATTTCAGGATAAATTAAGTTGGTGGGGGTTATTCAATTCAGTTTCACAAAAAGATGCAAGAAAAACTCAAAGGAAGCCCCTGCTGGATGCCAAGGTCAGAATATGGAGATAACACATAGTTCCTACACTAGTAAAAATTCAGACAATACTTTTACAGACAGGCCCCTGCAAGCTTCTTCCTTAACAGGGAAGAGACTCACCAATTCAGCAGTTCACAGAAAGGTATTAAGAAAGAAGAAAGGAAGAAAAGTTTGCCATAACATACAATGGGGGATATATTGGTTGAACGTAGGGAATTAATTTAGTTGCTGGAATTCTTGTAAATGCATCATTTTCTCATAATAGATCTTGGGAAGACTTGGGGAGAATTGAGTTTGAAAGAGAAATTGCTTGGTAGCAAATAATATTTTGAAAAATAATTATTTTCTATTTAGGCAGAGGCCAAGAATCTGATACTTTACTGACAGCAGTAGAGCAGATTATGTTGTTCTGATTTCCCCCCAAAATATTCCAATTCGGAGTGGGGAACCAATAATAGAGGGAACAAGCCAGTGATGTAGGGATTACACCTTTTGTAGGCAATTGTCTCTCTCCTCCAGATGCAATAGGCACTTTTTTAGGTCTCTCTATTGAAACAAACATTTTTTTTTCCAGAGAGTAGCTAAGCTGTGCTGTGGAAAGAAAAAAAGTAACAATCACTGGTTATTTGATCTCTTACCAAGATCACCACAGAGAGTAGTAAAAAGGGGGGGAGGATTACCAGTGAAAAAAATGGAGAAACTAAATTCTAATACTAGTGTTGAGATAAAGTTATCCATGATACTTCAGTGGAAAAAAAATACTGAACAAGCAAGGTTTTCAGGTACAAAAATAAATGCTACCTCCCATCTCCTGTCCCACAAAAATACAACCACTTTGATACGATGCACAAGGAAATGCTGGGTTTTGGTAAGACAGTTTTATTCACATATTATTTTCAATATAACTGCAGAGGCTTTTAAAGAATTAGTTCTGGCAAACTGATTGTTTTATTATTAAACATTAAGCTATTGCAAATGGTCGATTTTGTTGAAACAGGTAAAACGCAGGACAAAAATATCAATAGGAAAAGTCTATTTATTATCACATTATTTCAGTTTTTCTACTCCTATTACCCTATTTATTTACTCCTATTTATTTTCATGACTTTCCAAGATAAGTTAAAGTGAGTCCGTAAGCCGGCTAATGATTATGAATTGAGAGGAGCCTGGTGCAACATTTTGCTTTCAAAAAGACTGGAACTACCTTGAAAGCATTCCAAGCATAAACCTCAGAGCACAAAGCAGTGAATTTAAAATGGGAGTTGTAGTCCAACTCATTTGGAAAAGAAGAGATTGTGTTGATGAAACACCTTTAATATTTTCAGGCACACTTAATTTTTATTCTGCTGCCTATTTCCTGCTATAGCAGATTTCCGCCACACAGTGGCAGCAAACTCCAAATGCTGATTTTGTGATCATTCATACCTCCACCTACTCCAAGAATCTACCCTGATCTCCCAAATAGTTAGCATGCTGCCCGTTGAAATACCCCAACTACATTTTAATGTAAAACTGTTAAAATCCTTGCACAACGTGCTTGATCACTGATAGTTTTGCTACAGATTGTCCCTTCCAATTTTGAAGGGGCAGCCTCTGGGGAGGAAGATGTGCGTCTCTGCACAAAAATTCGTCTTAAGAAAAATGATGCTGCAATGCAGAAAATGGTAATCTTAAAACAGAGCTAAGGAAGCTCTTTGTCCACAATGATCTTTTTGGAATTTTGGCTAATTATCTGAAGGAGACAGTTCATAAATTGCTCAAAAGATGTAGGCAATTTTTATTGTTCAGATATGGTCTCCATAATTAATAGCGTCAATGAAAATATCCCAGAGAAATTCTTACATGTCTTCAAAAAATAGTTTAAATGGGAGGAACATAAAATGTGCTGGCCAGTTTATCTGCTGAATACCTGTGACAAACACTGGAAATAACTACTTTTCCAGGTCAAGGCAATGTGGAAGATGATAAAGATCGTAAAGAATGGGCTCATGTCCTAAGAATATGTGGGACTGTGTCTATGAAATCCTAGGGACTTTGTAAATGGCCATGTGATCCTATGAAAATATATGCTTGGTTTAAGGTGCAATATTTGAGGTGCAATATGTGCATACCTGCATTCACAAAATGCATACAACCTGCATTTTTGCTTCATGTATCAGTCAAATGTTTATTCCAAGTTCATGACTTAGAGACACCATTTCCAGAAGACCTATTTCCAATAATAGTACCATCAATATTAGTTTCTCTGGACTTCTCAGAAACTTTCAATGCTAGTGGCATTAAATAAAAAGCTCTGCTTCATGCCTATTATCCGCAAAGATCAGACTATCTGGGAGAGCACATTTTCAGCTCTGGTATCTAATTTGTGCAATTTCCTACACAATGGGGCACAATTAGCTGTCTCTTGATAGTTCTCAAATCCAGTGGAGAGTTTCCTGTGTCTTTGATATGATTTGGTTCTCCTATCCCCCCATCCTCGGTGACTTTTAACACCTGCTATGCTATCCAATATGCATGATGGGTGGATGGATTAAATCTGCAAGTTGCTTTTTATTACAAAAATAAAGCCCTCTGCTGGGAGCATTATGCAAAACCTGGAGACCCAGTTTGTTCTAGTGCAGGGGTCTGCAATCTTAAACACTCAAAGAGCCATTTGAAGCCGTTTCCCACAGAAAATAAAACACCGGGAGCCAATAATTTGTGACTGGGTGGGAGTGGCCAACTCGACATTACTCACTCCCACCTAGTGACCTCCTGCTCTGGAATATGGAGCGAGTCTCCATCCCCCACCATCACCCTTACCTTCTCAGGCCAGGCAAGGAGTGACAGGGAGGAGTGGGGAGGGGCCAGCCAGTGGTGGGATCATCAGGCAGGGAGCCGCAGCAGAGGGCCAAAAGAGCCGCATGTGGTTCTAGAGCCACAGGTTGCAGACCTCTGGTTTAGTGGTTAAAACACCAGGCTAGAGAGGGGGAGACCCTGAGTTCTAGTTCTGCCTTAGCTTGGAAAGCTGGCTGGATGACCTTGAGCCATTCACGCTCTCTCTCTCAGCCCAACTCCGCTCACAGGGTGGTTGTTGTGGAGAAAATAGAAAGAAGGAAGTGTGTTGGATATGTTTGCTACATTGAGTTATTTGTAAAAATAATAAAGGCAGGATACAAATAAATAAATAAATAAAATTATAAAAATAAACCCACATAAAATTACATCATGAATACAAAAAAATGTAAAACAATAGGACAGCAAGAACAGAAACATGAAGAGAATATATAATACCTTTGCAACAGCATCATTTCAACCCCAAAGCCTGGATGAATAAAACTGTTACCAAATATATCAGAAGAAGAAGAGATTTCCACAATCAGACAACTCCTTTGGGAAGAAAGCCCACTCAGAGGTTATCACTTAGCAGAAATCTAGCAAATGCAGCACAATCAAGCGGGCTTCCCGCTTAGAACTCAACGTTTCAGGGAAAAAAGGAAGTTTGTTTTGCCTTTTATAGTACTAACTGGTGCTGTCAACACTTTTGAGCAGGAAATAGTACTTCATATAATACTGTAAACCAGGGTCTCCAACCTTGGCAACTTTAAGCCTGGTGGACATCAACTCCCAGAATTCCCCAGCCAGCTTCGCTGGCTTAAACTTGCTTAAAGTTGCCAAGGTTGGAGACCCCTGCTCTATAATATTCATCTCAATGTACAGATTTGAAAAATAATCATTTTTGCTTTAAAAACAAAAATCCCATCATGGCTGCTCTCTTTTGCAAACTTGGAAAAGATACCCATTGTGCTGCTTATTCTTCTGGAATCACAGAACTCAATAAATACAGAAAATATTTTTTCCCCTCCAACCCACCAGTGGTTGGTTTCATCAAACCCATTTAATATGAATGTTTCTATTATAATATATAAGACAATAAGAGTAACGTGAAACAACCTATTGTTGAAGCATTTATAATTAACCTGGTGATAGAAATGGCTCTTTTCAGAAGGAAAAAAGCTGAGCTCCACATTTTATGCAAAGTATATTTGTTACAGGTGCATCTTTCTTGCTTCAAAAAAGTTTGCCCCAAAAGCCAAATGTCTCTATATACAATGCTGTGTAATTTCAGTCCCAAGACTGCATTTATGAAATTATACAAGTGGATTATGACATCGTTCAGTATAAGATCCATTGTAGTTATAATTCGGTTACTAATTCAAACATAATTTCACCTTGCTCACAATGGTCTAGAGATTCTGGTTGTAACAAGCAGAGATTTCTACAGTTTATAATAATATCATTGAAAGGAAGTCGTGTTCTTGCTTAGGAGATACATCTACATGGTCATTGTTCCCTCTAATAGTCATAGCATTGGCCAGCACTGTTCTTTGACTGGCAGTCTGCAAGACTGCCAGCTTACTTGCAGAAAGGGAGCAGGGATTTTGCCATTTGACCTTTCTGTATCCTCAAGACCCAGAGAACACCTTAAGCCTTTGGAGAAATAGCAAGTGTTGCCTCTTCCTTTCACCAGAATTAACCCATTCAACCAGCATTTCAAATAAAACATTGAATATCAGTTATATCAATACTCTTTCATAGACAGTAAAAGCTCTCCCATTCATAAAAATCTTCCGGGATCCAACCGAATAATGTAACCTGCCATAGGTTTAAAATTCTAAGTTTTGATTATTCAATATTTTATTCAAAGTATAAAATGCTGAAGAGCCAACAATCTTAAAAGATGCTTGTTTTCCAAGGTCACCTTAACACAAAGTTTCATGAACTCCAAAATGAATGCAAAAAGATTTGAGGAATAATTTTCTAATTTTTGCCTAGAAAGATGTACGAACAGGAATTGTTCCTATTTAATCTGATAGCAATTCTTTTATGGCTAATCAGAATATTGTTTGAAATCCTTAAGCACCAGCAAAAATCAGTTTAATTATAATGCTACAATTAGCATCCACATGATGTAGAAACCAAAAGGAATCATAACGTATGGTTTAACCATACTTGGAAAGCATGTATTTCCCTTCTCATTTTATCTTAGTACTAATTGGTTTTATCCTGATTCTTTTTTAGCCCTCATTCCCCAAAATAAATTTAAGGATGTTCAAAAATACTGGTTTGCATTACTGATTCAAATTTATTTCAGTAAGGATGACACCAATGGCTCCCCAATTGTATAGACAGGGCCCCCTATTCTATGAATCTTTTGCAGGAATGTCTGTTCTTTCTGTTGTAAATGTTTTTAAAGTACTCTAGACAAGCTTCAATCAATACTTTAAACTACTGTACAAGTCTTCATGGGAGAAGATGCATAAGTTTCTTAAAATTTGAGATTATAGAGTTAACATTGCTTCATTGTGTTAATTCATTTGGTTGACAGAGTTAGTTTATGGTTTTTTTGAGGTCTATATGATATTTAGTTTTGTATAGCATTAAACATCAGTTTAATTAAATGAAGATATAACTGAATTAAGACAGAGAAGTTAAATATTATGACTTCCTAGTCTTTCTCTTCCACTCTTACCGTGTGACAAGATATTTCATTCGTTCTTATTTTAATACTGTATATCTGCTGCTCCTCTTAAAAAATAGAGCATATAGTAATCTAGGGAAAGTACACAGAAGGTATGAGGGAATTAACTTCAGGCCCATGTTTTCAGCACAGAACCAGGGAATTGTCAAGATATTTTCCAACTTTTACGAGAACTCTCAGAAAAATATCTCCTTAAAAACCTCTGATATTTCCCTTGTTAAAGAAATCTTCCCTTTCTACACCAATGTAAAGATTTGGCAAAGATGCATTTACTTTAAATAATTTTAGGTAGCACTGGTTGAGAGGTCCTAAGGCTTATTCTAGCTAAGAACTCCAACTTAGGATGGAGGAGGAAGAAACTGCCATTTGCCGACTAATTTGTCAGTTAGAAAATGAAGCACAGTATGTTCAGTCACCTCTCACAAGTCCTTGGACTGCGCTCCCTACTTATTGCTATTAAAAGGTTCTGCTAAAAAAGCTTTGCCAGATGGCCCTCCCTCAACATTTATGGTATGAAAGTCCATAGTGTCCTATATCTTCCAGAATATTTTGTCACAGATTCATATCTTGCACCTATTACATAGAAATTGTAGCAATATATTAATCATTTGACAATTAATATGTATCACAGAATCAGTTTTAAATTTCATCCTAAGCAAGAGATTTATGAAAGAAAATATGAGGATATTTTTCTGCCGGATAACTCTGAAATTAGTTTAATTTCATTGTAGCTAGTGAGATTCTTTGCATATTCCTTTCAAAATATTTATCAGTGTCACATTTTGTGGTATGAATAATTGTGGGGAAACTATTCTAAAGTGCTGAAAATAATAAAATGTTGAATGTTAGCAGGCATTTTTCTCCTAGAATACTCTCATTTCAGTTAATGAGATTAGTTTTTGGTTTAGTGTTTAGTAA
>JAOYMU010000302.1:28821424-28831776 GCA_025802295.1 Psammodynastes pulverulentus | reverse complement strand
GAAGTGCAATAAATAATAATAATAATAATAATAATAATAATAATAATAATAATAATAATAATAATAATAATAATAATAAACTAAATAAGGCCCAACAGGATAGCTGGCCAAAAAAATGTCAGTTCCATTTTATGCTGCATTTGGGAGTATAGTTTCCCAATCGTAGGAAGCCAGTTTTCCCCTTGATTATGAAACGGTTAGGATTCTCTTTAAGAAGAATTCAGACAAATTACAGTAGATTCAGAGAATGGAGGCCACGGGGGTGACCAGAAGGCTGGAAAAGAGGACGGAGGAGTTGGGCATTTTTAGCTTGATGAAAGGAAGGCCAAGCTTCCGACAGATTAGGGCAGCCAGCAGTTTCTGGAAAGGTGAGATTTAAACATTCCAGACTCTTGCTTATAATTGTTAGGTATCACACACAAAAAAATTAGAAACTTCAGTTACACGCACCCTTTCCACCACCAAAACTATAAGTTCACCAAATTTTCTCAGTTAATGGCATCTAACCACCAAACCAGGGATTTGGGGATTTTCCTGAATTCACAGGCAGTGGTGGGCTGATGCCGGTTCGGGCTGGTTCTAGCGAACTGATTGTTCCGACGATCGGCTGGCCTCACCCACTCATCTCCACCCTATCCTGTCCTATATTTCCATCTTTTTCAGCTCAGCTGATTCGCCCGGCACACTGGATTTCTGCACCTCAGCTGCTCTACTTAAGATAAAATAAGCTGTAGAGGTTCAAATTGGTATTTTTGGAATGCTGTGTGCATGCACATAAAGTACACACTCACATAACCGATTGTTAAACCGCTTGCAGCCCACCATTGTTCACAGGTATTTACAGCCAAATAAATGTGATAATGGTGTTTCAATTTACTTGCTCCACTACCAGACTCTTATAAGTACTGTCATAATTGTTACTTAACAGAGAAGCTTCCCATTAGGAGATTTTAAACGGTAAAAGCATGGTGCGGTATAAGGACAGGAAGCAACAAATGTGAATTTTGCCCATTATGGTTTTGCCTTATACAAGCAATTATGTGTAGCCCTCTCTTGCCTCTGCCCACGATAATAAAAATGTTAATTAGCAATCTGCTCCTTGGTTTGTTCCACCTTGACCTTGCTTTGATATTGCTAGGAAGTGAGTTTCTTTTAGTGGGAATACTTTTATCAGCAGAACTAGCTTTGAAAAAGACACATGCCAAATTCTATTTGTGCAAGCTAACTGAGAGATATTCTAAAAATTATAACTGCCTTCATGTGAGAAGACTGCAAATCTCGATCTCCTTTTGCATTATGGAAAGAGATAAGCATTAACAGGGAGAATACATTTTAATTTAAACAAAAAAAAACCCCACCTTTGAAATAGCTTACAAGCTGCGTTCAGATGCATACAAAAAAGATACTAGAAGAGAATCAATTTTTAAAAAAAAACACATTCAAGATAATTCCACAATGCTTAAAATTTTGTGGGCCTGCAGAAGGGATGATCTTGGTTGTGAGAACATGGCTATTATAATTGGGTCTGCTTATAATGTGCCAAAGTATGAAAATTTTGCTGGATTCTGGAAGCTATGGAATAAAGTCCTTAGAAGATTTTTATTTTTATATTTATTTTTATTTTTATAGATGATGATGATAGATAGATAGATAGATAGATAGATAGATAGATAGATAGATAGATAGATAGATAGATAGATAGATAGATAGACAGACAGAGATAGAGACAGAGACAGAGACAGAGACAGAGATATATAGATATATATGAAATTTACTTATGTGTTGAATTTATTTGCCACCCATCTTGTTTTGAAGCAAATCTGGGCGGTTTACAGCATACAGAGTTTTATGAGTCTCATAAAAAGTCTCATATAACTTTTCAAGAACGCTGCAAAAGTAATTTTTAAAGCTCTACTTGCAAACTAATGATGATATTTGATTTTACATTCCCTTCAGCTTTATTGCTCCATCAGATGTATTGAATTGTGATTTCCATGCAGCTAATTATATTTTACTCCTAATTCAATTTTCTTGTTACACTGTATTGATTTGTCAGGCGTCTAGCAGAAGAAGAGAAGGGAAATTGCACAGCTTGGCAGAACTTGCACGAAGGACAGACCAAGTCTGACTTTATCACCCCACGATATGAATCATATCAGCCTTCTGTCTTCTCCTGCTTCACAATGACTTTTGAATCCACCTTCAAATTAAGCACCTATTTAAAATTTCTTCTCTTGTAAAGAATCCACTGGATTTTTTTTTCCCCAGTGATATCCACAGCAATGGATTATTCTTTGCTTGTTTGCTTGCATGTTTTGCTAATGAGCTAAAGCATCCAGGAAAACTTATTTTCCCCTCCAAGGGGAGAAAAAAACTCTGCAATAAGGACAAGATCCTTCCCTGTCCTCATTTAGCCCAAAATGCCACGTTCTTCTCATTTATGCAGAATATCTACCTCGAAGCCGGTTTCCTGCTTCTGATTGTCTGAATAATATTTTTAAAACTTCCTCTTCTCCGTCCTCTTTTTTCTACTTTCCATTTCCGCATTTCCTCTTGTCTCCATTTCTCCGGGTTTCTATTTTCAGAAAGGAAAGTCTCTTTTCTCAAACAACTATCTTTACCCATCAGTCTTGGGTTCCGTTGCACATATTCTGACCGACAACGTCCGTCATAGCGGATCTTCTATCACAATGGTGTCAAACTTCTCCCGGCCGTTTCACAGAGATTTGACTCTTCTCAACTTGGTGCTTGGTGCTCTTTGAGCTTAAAGATTATTATCATGCAGACATTTCATTACCAAACTAGAGAACGTTATCAGTGCTGGTAGGGAATGAGGTATGCTCTTATTTTTATATACTAGTGGCTTGCCTTGTTAGGGTTGGTGGGAGCATTCTTGTTGGCTCCTTGATTAGGTTGTTGTTCACTATTAGTTTTTTTGTCTGTGTTTGGTGGTTCCTTTATTGGGGCATTATTAGTATTGGTGTTAATCTCTGCTCACATGGGCGTTGATTGCTGGTGAGGTCTTTGTGTTTCCTTCTAATCTTTTTTTTAATTGTCTCTGAGTGGTGTGTAGATGTTGTTTATCTCTATCTGCCTGTTGATGGCCGATTTGTCTAAGTGCCAGGCTTCCAGGAATTCCCTCCCATTTTTGGATTTAGCTCGCTCTAGGATGCTCACAATTTCCTGGTTGAAACTATGGCTAAGTCTGTCCATGTCAGGCATGAAATGTGAAATTTTCCCCAAGAGGGTATGTGGGCGTGGCTCCATGGGCATGGTTCTGTGGGCGTGTCTTGGTGTTCATGTGACTGGATGGATGGGCGGGGCCAAGTCGACGTCAGCCATGACCCAATGCATTTTAAATCAAAATATGCAGGGTGGTGGGCTTGGGGCAGGGGCTGCTTGCGGTTGGGAAGGGGGACGACAGGGACTGGCTAGTGCTACCTTTGTTTCAGGTGAGCAGGAAAGGGTTGACCCGACCGCGTGGCCAGAAGACTATAGATAGGGCGTGGGCATAGCACGGGTGGGAGCGAGTGACTGGTGACCGGGTCAGGAGGTGGGCGTGGGGCATGGGTTTATATGGGCTCTGAGAACTCGTTCACATGGGCCCTAGTACCTCTCGAGAGGTCTCTGGAGGTACTAATATTTCACCATTGGTTGGTTCCATCTATATTGGGGGTGGGAATTTTCCATCTCCCCCTTAAGAGACAATTTTTGTATCCAACAGGTTTGGATAATTTTGATTCTGTCTCCAACCTTCCTTTTTAGGAAAGGTTGTTGAGAAAGTTTAAAGCTTCAAAGGGTCCTGGAAGAAGCAGATTTTCTGGACCTACACAACACATTCCCACGAAATGGATACCCACACAACTTTATCAAAAAGTCCCTGACCACTCAACCCAATGCAGCACAACCAACAGAAACATCAAGAGCATCTCAGAAACTACTAACAGACTACTTCAACCATATGGAATCAGCATATCACAAAAGGCAACTAAAGCTCTTCAAAACATCCATCAGACCAAAAGACCCATTGAATCCCAGAAGAAGAAGAAAAAAAGGAGGAGCCATCTACAACATTCAATGCAAGAACTACAACAACCAAGAAATGCATCCATGAATAGATCCTGAAGATGAAACTCAAAGACTTTGGCCACATCTTGAGAAAGAAGGACTCCCTGGAGAAGAGCCTAATGCTGGGAAAGATGGAGGGCAATACAAGAATGGGGCAACAGAGAATGAGGTGGATGGATGGAGTCACTGAAGCAGTCGGCGTGAGCTTAAATGGACTCCAGAAGATGGTAGAAGACAGGAAGGCCTGGAGGAACGTTGTCCATGGGGGTAGCGATGGGTTGGATATGACTTCACAACTAACAATAATAACAACAAGCTGCCCATGTTTCACACTTGACACAACCATTTAAAACACTTTAGCAGCTGATCACAATACAAAGAATTGCAGAGAGACAGGTTGTTGTCTTAACATTTTTTTTTCTTTCTTGTTTCAATTTCAGACCTGGGGTCTTCAAAAGGGTTTAAATGTTGGCCAATTCTTAACCACTTTAGCCACTTGTCGCTTCTCTCCCAGTTTTGGGATTTAAAAGACAAGGAGAAAACCTGAAATGGTTATTTCAATGCCTGTTTCTCAGTTTGGGTCTACGGAGAGCTAAATATTTAAGAAATAGGTGGCAGATGGAAAATCCAGTCATGATTTGACTTCTTTCTTGCCAACTGAAACGATCAAGCAAAGAATAACATCTTTCCACAGATAATTCTATCAGGGCTTTAGTTATCATTTTCTTTTATAAATGAGTAATTTGCAACAGCAGCAGATTATGGTAAGCACGTACATGTGTTGGTAATGTGTACTGGAAATAAAAGCTTCAGTTTAGCAGAATTCTTAATTCCGAAGGTAACACAATATGTTATTTGAATGTTCATCTGGAAGGTTGCATTCCAACTCAACATTTCATTGACAACAACGGCTCAAACTGAGACTATAAGAATCCTCAGAAGATGCTACATTGGATTTCGATCAGAACAGAAGCTTGCTATTTTCCAGAAGTCAAATCAAGATCCATATTGGTAACTTCAAAGGTCAAACTCCATTACTGGAAGTTTTCAAGAAGAGAATGGACAGTTATTTGTCTGAAATGGAATAGGGCAGTGATGGTGAAACTTTGCGGCACCAAGTGCGCTGAAATGGATAGATTGACGATGAAATAAAAAAATAGAGACGAGTCGGAATAGTTTGAGATTTGGAAAAAATAGTATGATGGGTTAAATAACAAAAATAAGATAAGCTAGGATTAAGCTTGGATGAAGGAATGTAAATTGGAAAAACACTTAGAATGTTTCTATTATGGAGAGTTTTTGAGAAATTTGCAAAATATATTGATAGAGATTAAATAATACCGCACTGTCAAAGAAAGAAAGAATTATTATACTGTGATATTTGAAATATTGTTGTTTTTAATATTTGTAATAAAGTTTTTTTTTTAAAGTAAAAAAAAAAAGAAGGTGTTAAGTCAAAGTTGCTAGACTCATAATTTGACCGTGATGGTGCAGAAAAGAAAGAAACAGGTTGTAAATAAAAGAGACAAGTTTGCTTTTATTGTACAGGGATTCACCAAGAGATGAGAGTCAGTTAGGAAATGTTGACACGCTTCTCAAGTTTTGGCTGGAACCAAACCATACTCATTTAAGTGGAGGATCTCTATAAACATAACTCACCAAAATGAGAAAGGTGATAAAAAGCCCTTTTTTAAAAACAGGGATAAATTACAAAAATGCTCTTATCCTAGTTTCAGATGAAGTGGGTTCATATAATAAATATTTTTATAACATTCAGCTACCTTAGTCCGGACAGCTCAATTAGGCCCTTACGATAAAATACAACTTTGTGCACTTTTGAGCACTTAATGTGACTGAAAGGCTGTTAGCAAGAAATCTCGGAGAAAATAGGTGCTGTTGAGTGTTTAAGGAAATTGAATTGGTACTGTATTTAACATCAGTTCTGAAAACAAGTAGATAGAATTCTAGAGTAATTTAATTATATTGTCATTTTGAAGTTTTTTTTCTTAGTTAATATGGTGCAATACTAAAAAGGAGGAGGTTTTTGTCAAGCATGATGACCGCATTCAAAGTGTGCCAAATTATGACCAGATTGGAATAGCCCATACTGTAGATGAGGGGTCAGTTGGATTATGTACAAAATATATTGTATGTGCACAAGCATAGCTCATATTTCATAATAGGAAGATATGCTTCCAGATGAAGGCTTCACTTACTCTCTTTCAATCTTTAAATGTTATGAAGAAAGGATTGGGATATTTTACCACCACTTCCACTAGTAGTAGAACTGCCAGAGAAGATCTAAAAGTGATTCAGATTGTCCCAACTGGGCAAGCTGCATGTGCTCAGCACTTTGAAGAAGAGAATCATATTGTTTTCAGAATGCAGACTATCTCCTTGAAGAAAAACATGACTCCAATAAAGAGAATATTTATAGCTCAGGGTTGAAATGAGAGGTCCTTGGTACTCAACCAAACTAGGTAGCAGCATAAATGCTAGTAAGGAATGAGGTTTGCTTTCATTTTGTATTCTAGTGATTTGCCCTGTCAGTGTTTGTGGGGGTGATATTAATGGTTCTTTAGTTGGGCTCAAAGGTGGTATTCAGCAGGTTCTGACCAGTTCTGGATAACTTGTAGTGGAAATTTTGAGTGGTTCGAAGAACTGGCAAATACCACCTCTGACTGGCCCTGTCCCCATCTATTCTCTGCCTCCCAAGTCCCAGCTGATCGGCTGGGTCTTCTTTTGATGCCCTGCACAGGATAACATCTGGAAAGCAGGTTAGTGGGATGGGGAGGGAATGCAATTTTGCAGTAACCTTCCCCTGCCATGCCCACCAAGCTACACCACACCCACCAAGTCACGCTCACAGAAATGGCAGTAAAAAAAATTGAATCCCACCACTGATTGGGCTGTTTACTGTTGGCTTGTTTGGCACTTCCTTGATTGGGGTATTGTTTACTTGCTTGTTGGTTTGTCTGTTAATTGGTGTTCATGCCAATGATAGGTTATGCTGATAGTAGTTGTAGTTGTTAGTTTTCTATTGTCATACCAAATTGAAATTATTCTTCCCTGACTAATACAGAACAGTTATGAAGAAAGTTTGCAGAGCAATAGCTATTGCAGTAATTTCCTGTCATATGCACAAAAAGAAATATAAAAGATATTGTCATCAAACATTATTTTTTAACGTGCACATTAAATGGATTGAAGCCTTTTAAATCATATTTTCTTCTTGCATAGCAAGATAAAATGTCAGTATTTATATGAACATTCATTTTTATCATCAATACATTTTTGTTGTATGTAGTGCAAATGTACGTATAGGTTCCAAAAGTGCTTTTTCAGGAGGCAACTGGGGTTTTTTTTCTTTTGAAGATGTTTCTCTTCTCATCCGAGAAGCTTCTTCAGCTCTGTCAGGATAGTGGAGAATGGAAGGATTTATATTTCTTGTAGACAGCTGCTCCCACACCATTCAAAGAGTGTTCATCCCAAATTGTATAGCTACTGTATTGTGCTACAAATTGTATTGCAATTGTATTGCAGACTACAGGAACCAGGAGCACTACTCAGGTGACACTGAGGACACAGATAGCTCTCCAAGTGCTTCACTGACCCTCTAAAAGGATGCAAATGACCAGCTGTCTGCAAGGAATATAAATCCTTCCATCCCCCACTCTCCCGTTAGAGCTGAAGAAGCTTCTTGGATAAGGAGTGAAACGTTTTCAAAAGAAAAAACGAGAGAGCCCAGTTGCCTCCTGAAAAAGCACCTTTGAGACAACCATGACTTGGATTACTAAGAATCTTTACAGACTTGCGTGTGTGTGTGTGTGTGTGTGTGTGTGTGTGAGTTTTATATACAATATATATATATGTGTGTGTGTGTGTATGTATATGTATGCATGTAAGTAAAGTAACTTTAGCATTGCATTGAAACTATTTATTTATTTATTTATTTATTTATTTATTTATTTATTCATTTCCTGCCTTCATTAATTTTTTTATAAACAGCTCCTGGTTGCAAATTCTTTCCTCCTCCCATTTTTCTCATAACAATAACCCTATGAGATGGGTTGGCTGAGAGACAATGACTGACCGGAAGTCACCCAATTGTTTTTTCATGTCTAAGGCAGGAACTAGAACTCATATTCTCCTGGTTGGTGGCTTAACCACCGGACCAAATTGGCTGGTGGTTTGTTTGTTTTTGCCTTTGGTGAAGGTTTCAGTTCTCTGTTTTTCACACAATGGAAAAACAAATATTGCAAATTAATAATGAAAAAAAATGGCTGCATTGTGACTAGATATAGTTGTCAGCTTCTGCATATATTCAGATATCACCTGTCCTTTGATATTGCACTTTATACATTTTTGTATAAATGAAATAGAGGATAAAATTCAAACAGGAGAAAATGTGAGTTAGCTTTTAAAGCTTAAAGTGGCTAGGAGTGAACGTATGCTTTAAAATGCAATAAATCCCATTTGGCTGCCTGAATGAGTGAAGACAAGTAGATAAGAAGCAGCATCAAAGGGCCACTGCAGAGCTGTATTTTACTGAATGACACATCACAAGCCAGTTGATATAAAGGGTCAGACTACAGGAGGCACATAGTTCACTTTATTAAAGCTGCCATTTGTTCAAACACATAAATGCTAAAATATCAAAGCTTCAGTGTCAAAACTTATTTTTGTTGTAGGGAAGAAAATATTGATTAATACAGATAAATAATATTGTTTTATCCTCACATACTAAGTCCCATAGTCTTTAAGAAATAAAACCAGCAGGATCGTTGAATTTGCATAAAACTTTGTTTTTTTTTAAAAATAAAATCTCTAAATATGTGCATCCTGGATTATGTGTATTGTGTCTTATATAAGAAAAAGAAACAGATTTGAATTGTTCGGCATTCAAATTCATACATATTTTTTTTCAGTGATGATGTTGGCATTGGTCCAGAAGATGATAAACATGATTACCACAGGGAAATGTAAAATAATTAAAGCTGAATACAGGAAAAGCTAGTCAAGGGATAAAGTTATCAATGGAAAAATGATTTGGCCGAAGTCTCAAGAAACAGTTCTGAGGATTGTGGATGTCTCAAACTTCTCAAGTTATTTTATAGCACAGTTTAGGAAGACAGGTAAGTTGGAAAAAAGATTAAATGTATGAAGAAGAAAAAAACTTCTTTCTAGATAGTATGGAAGCAAAAGAAAACTAAATTTAAACATTAAATAAATACTTATACCAAACAGGTACAACACCAAGTCATACTAACAAAAGGAATGAAGTGCCATTTCTCATTTTAAGATTTTCTTGCACAGTAATTCTGCTTAAGAGAAAATGGAGAGAGAGGATAGAATTAGTGTGTGGGCGTTCTTTTTTTACTGAACCTGTAAAGAGATGTTTAATGAATGCAAAAGATTATTTCATTCAACAATGAAACGAAGAAAACCATCCAAAAGTGTGACCTTTTTATGAAGTCTTAAATATGGCAACAGAATTGTATCCAATTGTGCAGAATTTGGACATTATAATTTAAAAAATGAACCAGCACAATTTCATTGACATACATGGTTGCTTTTTGTTAAGTAATTCTTAGGTAATTCTCCCTTCTAAAATTTTTATAAATTAAGAGTGAGCGTATAATAAAATTACTTTTTATTATTGACTTTGTTTTTTTAAACTTAATTGATTTTCAAAGATAGAAAATTAAAAAGATATACAAGAATAAAATATTTAAAAATCAAGAAAGAAAAAATATTGAAATGTTAAAAACAATAAAAAGTAAGAAAAATAGAAAAAATGACTTTAGATTCTTACACATATGAATAAAAAATATAACTTACTCAAAGTTTCACATTTGTCTTCATTATTTTTATAGTCCCACTTAATTCTAATAAAATCCTCAAATCTACATTTCATTTCTTTGTTTCTTGCACAACATTCAAAAGTGGTTTCCAAGTAGAAATAAAATTGGTATTTTTAAATCAAATCATTATATTTAATTTCATCATCTCCATCTATTCCATCAATTTCACTATCCATTCTTTCATTGCAGGTGTTTGTAAATCTTTCCCTCTTTGTGCATGTAAAGTTTTCTTGCTGCTATCATATACAAAAGCAAAGTTCCCTAAGATGGTTCCATTTGTTTATCTATTAAACTCAAAAGAAAAATCTCTGTTTTCAATTGTACATTCATTTCTGAAATTGTCTAAATCAGTGCTCCCCAACCTTTTTATCGCCGCGGACCGGTAAACGTTTGATAATTTTTCAGTGGCCCGCTTGTTTT
>JAOYMU010000302.1:28735937-28749808 GCA_025802295.1 Psammodynastes pulverulentus | reverse complement strand
AGGATGGAAGGCTGAGTCAACCTTGAGCCTGGTGAGATTCGATCTGCCAAATTACAGGCAGCTGGCTGTTAGCAGAAGCCTGCAATTACTGCACTCTAACCTCTGCGCCACCATTATCTTTGACAATTTAATTTCTTAAAATGTTATTAATTTCCATTTTAATAATGAGGTGTTTTGTGATTGGCCAGCTCTATAATGCAAACATTTTGAAAATGGGAAAGCCTGCATAATGCTTCAATCTGTGTCCATGGTACTTCAGATTCCAAACATTCTGCAAGCCAAAGTGGTAGAAATATCTTGCTTAGAAAATAGAGCCTTTTTGATTATTTTGTCTAAAATGTGTGAAATCTAATGTGCATGGCTATAGTGTAGAATCTGGTAAAAACATGCAATTTGGCTTAAAGCATCTAAATTGATTTGCATCTGAAGATATTTTAGGTTTCTATTATAACAACAAATAATAAAAAAGAATGAAACAGAAATGAGCGACAGGAGAGAAAAGGAATAATGATTTGAAAGTAAAATGAATGGAGCTGCCAAAAACAATCCATCTCTTTCTACTTATTTTGTTCATTCATGATACCATAGTATTACACACTCTTATTTTTCAACCTAACCTCCCACTGGTATTTAAATAAAAGGAAAAATGGTTAAAGAATTATCTATGATTTATCTATTATATATGATTATCTAGAATTCAATTCAATTCAATTCAAACCATTATTGTCAGTGCACAACATGTGTACAATGAGATTGGCTGAGCCTCTTTTAGTGCAACACAATACAACTCACAGTGAAAAACAGAAAATCCCCAACCCAGTAAATCATACTAACAAAACACAGTCCTATTACACTAATGTGAACATATTGCATGTTGTGCTGGCCCTACAAGTTTATGGTACTATGTAGTTATGATGATGTTATTTTGTATTCAAAAGTTTGACATAATGGTGGTATACTACTGGTTCGGTCCGGTTTGGGTGAACCAGTGGCAAAAAAAGCTACCGGTTCAGCTGAACCGGTAGCAAAGAAAAAGCTACCGGTTCAGTCGAACTGGTTCCTCCATCGATCAGATGAGAGGATAAAAGAAGAGCAAGGTGGATGGGAGAGTCGGAGGGTATTCTTAGCTTCATTCTTCTTTATCCTCGCAACTGATTGGTGCGGCATGCATTAGGTGCTCGTGCGACCGATATCACAGAACCGATAGCACCAGTAGGAACCCACCCCTGGTCTGACAGCCCACAGAAGAAAAACTAATACTAAAGATGTGTCAATATTTCATGATTTTCTAGCATTCAAAAAGAAGTTATTATATTAAATTAACAGAAGTTAAAATTGAGAGTATATTAATAAAAATCTTTACATGCCTAAGACTAAGTAACACCCTATGTATCATATGCAACTTGTAATCATTTCAGCTTTAGATAATTTTAAATAACTATCATCTAGATACATATAATTGCAATTCAAGAAAAGTCCTATGTGTGTTAATAATGCCCTGGTTCAAACTGTGTGTCATTAAGATAGTATTCAGCATGTTACTCTAACAATTATTTTCTAGCTTTATTTAAATTGGTTTAATTATCTGCAAATGTAAACAATATGATCACTGCAATCAGTTGACAAACTGAAAAAATACGTGTAAAATTGTGACAAATGTGTCATTTATTGCTTCACAGTGAACAATTTATGATTTGAAGAGAAACTACCATCCATTTATTGCTTCAAACCATGAAAATGTTCTTAGTCCCTGTCAATCTTTTGGCTGTGAATGTTAATATCTTTAATAATTTACAATCAGATACTGTGCAGTTTCAGAGAGTAATTGGTTGACAATATGATAATATCTGTGCACACTTCTTATTTTACATAAAAATAATGTAGAGTAGAAATATGTGGCAACATTTAAAACTGCGACTGAGTGAGACAAGGCTGTCTACTTTCTCCTTGTTTATTCAGCACATATGCTCAAAATAAGGGAACCCGAATGGAAAAATGAGGGTGGTTTTAAAATTGATAGAAGGAACATAAATAACCTCAGTTATGCAGATTACACTAGTTGGGTGGCTTAAAATGTAAATAATTCTCAAGTATTTTCTAGTATCAAATTAATGAATAGAGTAAAAAATGGGAATAAAATTCAAAATATGAAGAAACCCTTCTTTATTGTAGGATTTGAATGTTATCCGAACATTTGGATTGGTACCCATTTAATCCATTTTCACACTTCTACCAGGTTTTTGTCTTTGTTTTGTACAGTGTAAAACATGAAAGAAAAGTAATGATGAAAGCATAAGAAAAACCACAACAATTGTTGACAGGAGTGTGGCATGAAAGTGAATGGTAATACCTGATGTTTCAGAGGAAAACGAGAAAGATTAGATGAATGTGGTGAGAATGAGCAAGCAAGAGGCCAAAGTCTGAAAGAGTGCAGGAAAATGAATAGA
This sequence comes from Psammodynastes pulverulentus, assembly GCA_025802295.1. NCBI lineage: Eukaryota > Metazoa > Chordata > Lepidosauria > Squamata > Psammodynastidae > Psammodynastes > Psammodynastes pulverulentus. The sequence continues at coordinate 28,747,361 of JAOYMU010000302.1, read as the reverse complement.
GAAGTCTTATATATGACATTAACACTAGAAGTGATTGCAACAGTATGATAATGAGGTCCAAGAGGAGGAAGTCAAAATGATTGTATGATTTCTGGAGACAGAGACATATAATAATGGAAGTAGAAACTGGAAGCAGTTGGATGAAGATGTCCAAAATAGAAAGTTATAACTGTTTGTAGCCAAAGATAAGGAAACTGCTAGAGATGACAGTGGTGGTGAAGAAACTGTAGAAGAAACATTGGCTAGTGGCATGCACTGGATAAAAGATGCTAACATGCAAATTACATATTGAGCATCTGGAACTGGAACACTAAAGTAAGTCTAGTAGGACAGCAACCAGTATCTTAATTTCTCCTTGTTTTATGAGAAACATACAAATCTCATCTGTATGTTTTAAGCATATGAAATACAGAGATATGGAATGTATTGCAAAGTACATACTATTAGAGAAAAGATACTTGACACAACCAAATGTATTCTGGTTTTGCTTTCACAACACACCCACCCCCAATAATCTAGCTCAGATTAAAAATTTCTGCCTTTTAGGAGAGCTCCTAAACAAAAAATGTCTCCCAATCAATGCAGGCCCATAATTGGTACATGAGATAGTGTAGAAGTATTTACAATAATATTCCTATTCAAATTGCTACCTGTCCTCAAGCAGGAACTTCGAAGTCAGGAGGATTCCACATTGCAAACAAGTCTAGGAAGCACAATCCCATCAATAAAGTTATGAGATATAACAAAAAATACAAAAGGAAATCAAAAAGTATCATAAAATGTGAGAAACTTGGAACAGTTAAAATACTGGCATAAAAATACTTTAAGGAAGAACTCAAAAGTTTCTAGACCAGTGGTGGGATTCAATTTTTTTTACTACCGGTTCTGTGGGCATAACTTGGTGGGTGTGGCGTGGTTTGGTGGGCATGGCAGGGGAAGGATATTGTAAAATCTCCATTCCCACTGGTTCTCTGAAGTACTCAAAATTTCTGCTACAGATTCTCCAGAACTGGTCAGAACCTGCTGAATACCACCTCTGTTCTAGATCCCAACTCTCTCACAAAGCATTTTGCATGTATGGGAAAATGTTATTTTACCTCTATTTTAAAAATGAAGCAGAGGCAGAGGTGATAATAAGCAGTAAAACTTTAAAGATGAAATGATGTTTACTAAAGGATGTAGTTATGTACTTTTCTTTGCCCCTTTGAGTCATTGTTGATTCCTGGTGTTTCCCTGGATTAGCTTCTAGAGTCTTGGCAAGTTTTCAGAAGTGGTTTGCCACTGTATCATTCCTACAGTTGAGAGAGACTGATTGGCCCAAGGTCACCCAGTTAGCATTGTGTTTAATTCACTGTCTTCTGATTTCTACCCCATGTCTTAATCGCTACTTGGCTTATTATTTTGTACAGAAACTCAAGCCAAGTTATCTCTCAGTTTCACTTAGAAAAAACTAGAAGTTAAGTCTTTGGAACCTACAGCAAAGGCAAAATACAGAACTAACAAAATAAACTATCCTACACATTCTGATTATTTATTTATTTGATAATCATGTTTGAATAAATATCTGTTCTAAACTGCATGACACTAAAAAAAGCTGATTTCTACAGTATATTAAAATACAGTATCTTAGCAGGAAATAAGATTCACTGAATGAGTAGGATACAACTTTATCATAAACATTTTATACTATATTTTATTTTCTCCCCTAAAAGAGCAATAGTAGAGTCGGATTTGAAACCAGATTTCCCCAATATAATTCAGCAACTGTTCAGTAATTACATGCTATATCATATTGGCTTATCATTTTGGAAAATGGCTCTTTTAGCATAGGTTGTCCTTGGAAGTTTAAATGGCATACCATGCAACAACATGTCTTCTTTCAGATCTAGAATATGAAATACAGGAAGTCAACATACAACCATTAATTAGATTAATTCCTTCTAATTTTTCTAAACATGTTTTTGGGGCAAAATTGGGCATGATAATATGCTCTTGTATTTCTTTGCACATATTTTAGTTCAAAAACAAGAACTGTCCTAATAATATCCTGAAAATCTGTTTTCAACTCATTTATATGCAATCTCACTTAACTGAGAATTAATTTTTGTATGTTCCTTTTCAATTATGCATTTTGCTTTCTTCCTTTCTTTTTTTAATTAATGGATTTCCTCACCATTAGTCAGACTATCAGAGATGAAGCATTTGGTCACACCATATTGCTTTTCTTTCTAAGATGGAATGCTTGCTGTGCCAAATAGGGGGGAGGTATAGGCCAGGCTGTCAATTTACAAACGTTTTAAAAGACAGTAACGTGGATCTTGAAATTAATAGAAAAGTTTTTGGGAGGATATGCTGGAAATAAAAGTACCACTTCCAGAGTTGAACAAAAAAATAGACAAGCCTTTTCTTTTCCTTCTATGCATTTAAAAATATGCATTCAGATACAATGAATGCTAATATAACTAGAATGCTTTGCTGTTATAGTTTGAAAATGTTGTTTGCAATAAATCAAAGCTGAGAAAGATTTGCATCTAAAAATAAATTCAGATACTCATGTATTCCTAAGGAAAATATTATTCACTACAAAAATCCTTGCTAATCCAATATTGTTAGTTCTGACCAAGTGCTAAAATCTCTGGCATTCAGCAAACCAAAGTAACATCACGGTGTGTCTGGGATTATAGACTGAAATATGCAGCCAGATTAGCTGCTAATTGTTTAGGAAAATCTATAGTAAATAAAAGTTATTTATAGTAAATAAAGCATTGCTTTCAAAATATTTATGAGTATTTGATCATAAATAAGGCTTCAGAAATTATAAAATTCCATAAATATATGAACTTTCTTGTTTGTTAAACTCCAGAGAACCAGGAAGATGGAAGCAAAAGATAATGCTCTGACACAGGGGTGTCAAACTCAAGGTCCATGGTCGTCCGGGTCTACCCAATGTGAAGAGAAAGGATTGGGCCAGCCTGGCTTTGGCCTGATCTACCCAATGCAAAGAGGAAACATGCCAGCAGTTTGAAGAGTGGTGTCAAACTAGCCAGGCCCACCCAGTTGGCCACACCCATCAAGTCAGCCATGCCCAGCCTTCTGCCCCAAGGTCAACCACAGCCCTGATGAAATTGAGTTTGACACTCTTGCTCTAACAGGTGACATCACAGAAATGATATCATGCCATTTTACAGAATGGTACAAGTGGTACAGTGGCCAAAGTACCAGGGCTAGAAACCAGGAAACTGTGATTTGAGAACCTGAATAAATATCAAATTACTATAAGGTTGATCTTATTAATAATCCTGTCATGACTTTATTGGCAATTTAATTGTCTCAATGCATTTGAATATGAATCTTAAAAAAAACCCAGTTAATATATAAATATATATGGAATTAAGCAATGGCAATCATGTACATTTACTCTTTTCCTACATCAAACAATATATGTGCATACAGGCAATTGCTGATTGAAAGAAAAATAATAAAATAATAAGTTGTTTACCATAAAATAAGCAATATAGTTATTGTATTTAATGTAAGTAATATAATTATAATGTAATGCTCTATATAAGCAATTACATGTTGGGACTGTCTAGTATTCCTGCTTTTGAAGAATTCTAGTCAAATTAGGAAATCCTATATATTGAAGCCTTTCTTTCTGTAATTCTGTGATGTACCGAGAGAATGAAATTGCAATTATGTTTCTAGATGAGAAGTGCCATTTAGCAAATATACTCCTTAGCATTCTGGAAACTTGTTGTGGTACACATAGGATCCACTAGATTTCTTACTACACCAATTAGAATGTATTATAGGAAAAATCAGGCATAGAAAAATGGTTGATCCAATAGATTAAATATTTACAACATTTACAAAATGATAGATTTTTTTTTCTTGTGGAGGAAATGTAACATGTACTCTTACTTCAACTGGCCAACAGTCAGGAACATAACAGCAGTAAAAATAATTAATTGATAGGCCCCAGCCTAATTTATTGTGTAGGAAAATTATAAAAGGGGGGAGAGGCCATTTCTTTTTATTGGATTTCTCTTAATTCTGTATTTTAGTAGGCTGTAGCACACAAACAAGATCTGCAAAGGCCATTCTACAATTCACAGATAAGGAACATTTTCAGTCTTGCATGTGGCAATTCATAAATCACTATAGAAGCATATAAAATATATTTTTCTGTTAATTATTTGATGTTATCTGTTTGTATGTTAATATCAAATAGTATGAGAACAGCAACAAGATATATAGTTATTATCTTGTCAAAATCAGAAAGGAGGTATACAACATAGTGGGTCTTTTGTTCTACCTGAAATAAGGTCAAAAGTGGAGCAATACATTTGTTTGTTTCTAATACTATCCTGAAAAATACATTCCATCATGTTCTACTTTCTCAACTACTCCCATCTCACATGAGCAAAATCTAAATCCCAAAGGAATTGTCTTGAATCAACGTTAGTAACAGCTGCTGGTGGAAGGCAATTAAATTTAGCTGCAGAATAGATTTTTCAATTTTAGGTATGTTATAGTGCTTTGACTAAGATTTTCAGTCATACAGATGGCCTTTTACAATATAAACAATTCTTAGGCAGCAGCAAAACCCTAATGTTTTCTTTGTCTAATTGAGATTGTGGCATTTAGAAACTATATTTCAAGGAATAGTAAATATTTAATGGCTTCCACAGTCACTTCATGCAGTGTAACTTGTATAATCCATTGATCAGAATGATATTTTCATTGCTCTAAGCATTTCTACTGAACTAAATTTTGTCCACATGCTGTTTTGCTTATGTGTTTCTCTGAGGTTCCATTTAGAAAAGTTATAATTGAACCACCACCAGTTGGACTTACACTTTTCTGGTTTATTTGTCTGTGGAGTAATCTCCAGGAAAGCAATTTCTTCTTTGATTAGGTGCCTGCTTGATGTCCAGTCTACCAACATGAAATGTCCTGTACTTAAATCCTAAAGAAACAAAGATTATTCTAATTGATTCCTGCTGCCTACAGAATAAGTCAAGTCTCCAAAGCACTTTTTAAAAAGCTAAAATGGTAAAATATGCAATTGGATTTTGGGACCACTTGGTTGTCCAATCTTAAAACAATGTGATCTTGTCCCCTTTGGCTTCTGAAATTGCCTAGAACATGGGTGTCAAATTTGCGGCCCTTAGGCTGGATGCGTCATGTGCTGGCCCCACCTGGTTTAGCAAAGAGGAAAAAAGTCCCAATACATCACATGATGATACCATGATGATGTGAGTTTAATACCCCTGGCCTAGAATCTGTGCTATGAACATCTTTTTGTACAATATGTATTTAAACAATCACAATATTGTGATTCAGGGCACAAGTAAATAAAAACACCCATCATACAACAGTATAAATTAAAATACTAAAATCATTAAAAATATCATTTATTTAGATTCAAAAAATATTCCAATAACAAACATTTCAATGATAAGGATTGACTTGTTTTGACTAACTTCCAGGAAGTCAGAAAGATCAGGAAGGGAAACTATTATCCTGGTAAATCAGTCTGTGAATTGGCAGTATTAAATATAATCTCTGAAAATATGTCAAAATTTAAAAACTTTTTTCTCCTGATATATATAGATGAAGTTGATTATTTCACAGGCAGAACAGTTGATTGACAGTACATAGGTCTTGACAGCTCTACCAAGAAGCATAGTACTGCAAACCAGACAGAAAGAAATATCCTGGGAAAAATAATTGCCAAAGTGATGGATCAGTCATCATTTATGGATGGTTAATGAGATTTATAGAGCCCAGCTGTTAACATCACCTGGCTGCTTAAATGCATAAAAAATCGTTCTGATTTCTTTTTTCTATAAGTTGCATAATGTTCTTTGATACTCATTGAGATATTGGAAGTGCTGCAGTTATTTTCTGTAAGGAGCCTTATTTCAACCTGACATGTACCTTTTATTTTATTTATCCAATTGGGAGGCCTCCCAGTTTCCTAGTGATTCTGGTCAGTTTAAAGATTAAAGAAAAGAACAAGGTAGTCTGATTCCCTTGTTATAACCTGTGAACACAGAATTTGGGCTCAGTGATTTTCATTCACTGGATTTTAGTATCTTGTTTTGTGCATGCAATGTATGTATTTGGCTGCAGGGAGTGACTTTAAATGAAAGCAGTATCTGAAAAGCAAGATACTGTTTAATAATGAACTGGAAATACATTTTCAGCATGATCAATGTCTCTTTCAATTGTGAGGCATGACTACATATGATATTGGCTGGCAGATGGGCCAACATATTTTTATAATTTTCCTTGAGGCTTCCCAGATATTGCATCCATGGATAAGATAGGTTAAGGTAAATTCAAAGTTGCTACTATAAGCATTAATACATTTAAACTTCATTATATTTGAAGTTATTTATTATGATAATATTATGTTATAATGTTATTACAATAATATTTTAACCTGCTCATTTTTATTACTTTTTAAACTATACGTTCCCACCAATTTTTCTTTACTGGCACATGATAATTTTTTCAAATGTTCCAGTTTGGCTACTGTGTTTTATCATTATTTATAATAACTTTGTGCAAGCTTCTTGCATAAGCAAGAATATGATATACCATTTTTTCTTTGTCTTTGCATAATCTGCACTTTGAATCATTTTTCAATTCTAGCCTTGATTGTATTAATTTGAATTGTTTGTTCTTGTGCCAAAATCAAGTCTCCAGATTGTTTTTTTAATGTTCTAGCTCTAAGCCATGTATAGATTTTTCCTTTATCTGCTTTTCTTCAAGCCCTTGTAGAAATTCACCATGAAATGATTATCCTTGCCAGCATTCTGTTGTTATTTTATTATATTATTTTTACCTTATTTCATTATTTCATTTCATTTATTACATGCTTTTGATATTCACTATTTGTTTCCTGTACATTTAGTAAGTTCCACTTTTTAACTTGCATTAATGATTGTTCCTGACTGTCTTTTACATAAATTACCAATGCATGCTTTTCTTCTTGAACAGTTTGTTGACCTGAAATAAATCTTTGTGTCCATTTCTGTGAGAGAGTTATAATTTATCAATATCACCACAGGAATGTAATGCATAGTGAATAGTCATTAGCTTTCTTGTTTCTCACTTCAAATTGTCCAGTTCAACTTGTGTCTTGTAAATAATTCTAGCAATGTATCATATGACAAGTATGGCCAAGGCATTGGTAGCTTTGATGGTGTTTCCTCTGTTCAATTTTGCTTTGGATGTGTTCTTAAACTAATCACATTGTTAATTTGTCCATGTTGATATTATCCAACTGTAAAATGCCCAGATCCTGGGCTTCATCCTGATGGTTTTTGATGGTTTGGCCATTCGGTATTTTTTTTAGTACTAATAATTGCATTTATTAACTTATTTTCATATATTAAATGTTTGGGTGTTGATAAATAATCTGAAATTTCATGAAGGGGTTGATGAGCTATAGAGTTTAGGAATCCCTATTCTTTACCATTTAAACCTGATGAAGATATTGTATATTGGAAAATGTTGAGGTAACTTTCCCTCCTTTGTAACTGGAAGAAAGTATCTGCAAACACACAATAGTTGATATGTATTTGATATTTAAAACATGAATTATTATAACTGTATTTATTTTGATTGTTTTGTTGACAAAGCTAGCCTACTTATGAATGTTATAGAATAATGCCAAATTAAAAATTGTATAATATCATGTAATGTGAGTTATGTGGCTATACAACCAAAGCAACCATTCAGTTAATCAAACAATAAATAATGTAACTCCCATGTTTTTGTAAAAAAAATAATAATTCAACACTTAAAAATACAAATATTTGTTCATTCTCTTACTACTTGCTTTTCTTGTCTGAAATTGATTGAAAGTAAGAGGATAAAAAGGTATAGATTTTGGGGAAGAAGAGGATCAGATTCAAGAAAACAAAAGCAAGATTTAAAAAAGAGGGGCTTTAAAAAACAACAACTGTAAAATAAATTACATTTCAGTCTGCTTTTTACACTATGTGAATAGAGGAAAAAGATGAAACAGGAGCAGAATTGATAGATTAGGCTTTGGAAGTGATAACCTCCCCCACGCCCAATCAGCTTTTTCTCCTTTATGGAAAGCTACATGCAATGTTTGAAATTCAGCAAAGCCTAACAGCACTAGACACTTTATTAAATCTTGAAATCCCTCTGGTGAGTCAAAGACCCTTGTTTTCTTTCAGCACATCACCTTGCTTCACATTCAGCTCAGACTGCCCAGCTTGACCGGAATCAAGCGTCTACATTTGTTGGTAAATGAAAAAATACAGATGATTTGATCAAGTCTCCTTTATACAGATTCCTGCCTTTTAAACTTTACACAAATCTGTGTGAAAGTCATAGGGATATAGAAAAGTTGCCCAATTTATGGACAATAGCTGGCGGCAACTCTCCAGGGTTTTCAGCAAGGGTCTTTCTGGCATGAATGGAAATGGCAGGAAATAGACCTGGAATTTTCTATATACATAGCATGCATTCTTCTACCACATAATGGAGTATTTTAGTAGTTTTAAAAAGTTATTGCTCTTCCATCTCTGTTGTATGAGTGAAATTGTTACTATTAAAATGCTATTAATCCAGTACTATTTACTTATAGTTTGACATTGCACTTCTGTTGGGCTTTTTGAAGACTGTAACAGTATGAATGACTGACATTGTTTTTTTAAGCATTTGTAACCTGAGGAGATCCATGAATCATATACAAACATAAAAAAGAGGTAGCCCTGGGAGCTTAAGCTGTCATAATAAAGCTTTAATGTGTGTCTAAAAAACTATTTTTTCCCCTCTTCCAAATACAAACCAAGAACAGAAGAAGACATTTCTGGTTCTAGCACTGACTAGGTCTAGCCGGCATTGCTCTTTAAATATTTAAATTTAAATACTTAGTTTGCCTTAAAGCTGTTTATAGCTCGAACAGATAAACTGAAAAAGAAACCAGAATAATATATATTCTACCATAATATTTCTATAATAATTATCAAGTCTTACTATTGCAGTCATGTAAATTTTGCTTTTACGGAATTGTCATTACCCATTAATCTGGAATTTATGTTATTTTTCTGAATTTCTTTCCCACTTTAAAATTATTGTTGAACATTTATTGCTTTAGTCTCCCTGATGCAGGTTTGCTTAAATTGCTTTATGTCGTTGAAGCAAGATATGTCTGTCTGCCTATCTAAATTGTTCTTTGGCTCCACACAATATGTTAAAATTTAAGTAGCTTGATTTTACAGTGGCAGATTTTGTTAAAAATGAATAAAACAGATATATAATATTTACTTACCTCAGATATAATAATTACTCACAATCAGTACAAAATACTAGGTTGTATTTTAGAGAATTTGTGTTATTGTGGTATTCTTATTATTTCTATTATTATGCTAGATGTCACTTTTGTAAATTGTATTCTATTCCATCAAAAATGATCAGTTTAGGCATACCAAATGTAAATCATTCCATTTATTACCAGATCATGATTGATTCAAAGTGCCACAGATAAAATATTTCAAAACACACAATAAAAGGAAAAATACAAAATAGATAAAAAAGTAAGAAGGAGGATCACAAATTGCCATGGCCCAGGGCTGCTGATAGAGCTAGATTTTTAAACCTCTTTTAAAGCCCAAAATGCTTGATGTCTTTGGAACTCAGTTAGTACATGCCTATAGGGGGAGAGAGAAAGATCAATGAGTCTGTCCCTTGCAGCTTTTTAAAATTGAACAAATGTGACTTTCTGGGGAAGGAATGGGATTAAAGTAAGAGAAAAAAAATTGAAGAATCTAGTTCTGAGACTTTCTCCTTAGCATTCAGGGTCTGATTTCCCAAAGCCTAGCAAGAGCAAGGAAAAGGTTTGCAGTCTCGTGCTAGTTGATTGGAACAGAAAACTCTGAAAGCAGCCACCATTTCCTCAAAAAATTGTTGGAGTGCTGAAGATAGCACAGGAATCAGGCTTAAATGCTGTAGGGTCTGGTCAGGTGGGATGGGGAGAAAAGAGGCATCATACACATAGTCCAGACTTGGCAACTTTAAGACTTGTGGACTCCGAATTCTGAATCCTGGGACTTGAAGTCCACAAGTCTTAAAGTTGCCAAGTTTGGGGATCCCTGACATAGTCTGTCGTAAGGGCGGATAACTGTGGAGACTCTGCAGCCATCCAAACTTTGAAACAGAGTCATATATAGTTTTGGGCTATTTGCTGTAAATTTAAATTTGTGTTAAGTGACCTGTTATATTTCAATGGCTCTGTACTTTATATGGCTCTGAAGATTGTATATCTGCAAATTCATCCTTATATTGGTTATTAAATCTGAAAGTACATCAATAGATACAGATTGAAATGGCTTTGTTTTGCAATTATTATGATTCAGGTAATGCTTTTGTACTTTTGTATCTAGTTTCTGATTTTCAGACCAAAGCAAGAGACTCTTTGCTGTATTAGCGTTACAAGGATGGATTTGGTATTAGCATATAGTACTCTTAGTGTTCATTGGTTCATTTTTAAATAGGTTTTCTTTCAAATGAACAACAAACAAACAAATAATGAATAGCTGTGTATAGAACACATCACCCATTTTCCTACCTTTTCTATAATGTAGCACTGAGTAAGGATACCAGAAGAAAATGAAAAATATTCCAGATTCACAGAAAGCTGCAGCTGTTGTTAATATTAATAGAAGCATTTTTTAAAAGACTTAAGTTAAATTTCCTGACCCTAACTATATGATTATATTGTGTGTGTGTATGATCCTACTGATTCAATATCCATTCTATAAATTAATATTTAACATAATAGGAATTCGGCTTGTAAGATAAATATTGAAAACAGTTTAATGTGTTTTTAAATAATCACTTTTTTCCCCCAGTAGTACTTCTGGAACAAATAAAAGTCAGAATCATCAGAGAGAGTGTCGAGTCTTCATGGGATTCTGACTGTAAGAATATACTGTGCTTATTATTTGTCCAACAGTGCAGCCCTTTAAGGAGACAGAAATATTTAATCAAAACTAGACATCTAGAATATCAACATTATTAGCCATCAATCTTAATAATATCTTAACTCTACTTTGTGCACAAATGTAATAATATGGATATTTTACAGTCTCTTGGAAGATTCAGAAAGCCAATTATAGAAATGTCAGAATTTCCATAGGAAGATAACCTTCCTCTTAGCAGTGGCAAGGGAACAAAACAAACTGATAGTGATTAAAGTGTCACAAAGTAATTACATTTTCTTCCAAATAAACCATTGCTTCCCAATAAATAATTAAAACAAGCAGTGTTCCTCAAGATACAGTGGTTCAGTAGCTGTGATTAAAAAGTGCTAGCAGGCATTATTAGATTTTTTTATGATAAATTTTCTCCCGTCAGATTTTATTACCTGCATTT
>JAOYMU010000302.1:28680595-28697500 GCA_025802295.1 Psammodynastes pulverulentus | reverse complement strand
CAAAAGTTACTGTCATCCAAGATTGTCTATCAAACCTAGTACTAGAACTTGAAGGTAGGTTTCTGTGTCATTTTTAGACTATCAATACTTGCACAAATACTTTCATAATGATCAGTTATTGGCTGCAATCAGTATTGCATATATCTGAGTAATATAGTATCAGTTTCATTGCAAAATCTATGAGTTTTCTTGAGATGCAGTGCAAACAGTATAGATAATATAGTTTTTACTTGACCAATGATAAAACAAGATAATTTCCTACCAAATAACTTATTTATTATAATTTGCAAAAGTAAGTTAAATTAGTTGTATATTGTGCAAAACTAGAATTAACTCATAAACTTTATCATTATGAAGCCTTAGTTGAATTGTTATGAAATAAGCTATATTCATGTATGCTTTTGGTATGCTTATAAGATAATAATTCTCTGAATAATCTGCATAAAGCTAAATATACATACCATTCATACAATGCTTCTTCTATGCTGCCAAAACTGCTCTGTGCGACTCATAGTATTTGTTTATGAGTCTGCTTTGTATAAACATATTTGTGTAGAATACAATATGTGCTACCAGCTAGGTTGGCTGTTCTCTGTTCGTTATGGAAACCTTTGTTCAGAATTCAGTATGATGATAAGGTTTTCTATGGCTATCCCACCAATTCAGTACCAAATAATCATTTTTTGTAATATGGATCATTCAGACAATGAGCACTAGATAAATCATTTGACATATTGGAAATGTAATGGGCTTGTCAGTCATGAAGTCATGGAAGATATGACTGATGATAAACTCAAGCTTTATAAATGCAAAATGCTTTGTTTGCCAGCATTTTGATTATTGTTATCATTCAACACTTACAAGATAAACCAGAATTAGACAGTGAATAGGAATAGAGATTTTCACATTTTTCACTATGTGGATTTTTTTTTAATAGTACCTCAAAAGAAGAACTAATACTAATGGATTATAATATATGGGAAATGATAGTAGTTAATGGTGATAGATTTTCACTCAATGAAGATATTTGATCAGAGTTCAAATCATAGTTATCATGAATAGAACACAATCAAATGCCAAATAATTACTGAAAATCAAAGAAACCTACATTTCAAATCCAATCCACTATAGAAACTATGGCCTATAACCTCATCAGGAGAACTCTCAGTTGTCTAACTAAGAAAGGTCAAACTACAAAAGAAAAGCAGTGAATGGATGAAAAGCAGTGGACTCAAACTTCTATACTTCTAGGGACACTTCAAATACACAAATCCAAAATGCCTCTTTGTCCAACTGTATCATTATCAGGTACCCCAATCTAAAACATTACCAAGGAACTAACAAAACCTTGGCCATCTTAGAGTGGGCACATCAGTTGGGATGTAGGTTTAACCGTTTAACCGTTTAACCATTCTTCATAAATGCTTTTCAATACTAGATAAGGGATTATATGACGTCCATCAATTATTATTTTTAAAAAAGTTTTATGCCAGTTCGTAATATTAGCTGAACATAGAATTAAAGAGAAGCAAACTGTAATCTTTACAACATAAAGCATTCTAACTTTGTAAATAGAACTTTTACAAACATGCATTCTAAAATTTTAATTAGCCATTTAACCTAGATTTGCCATTGTTAGACTCTTCTTTCCAAAGATTTGAACTTGGGTTTGGTTTCAGACACTTATTGCTTATCAAGGAGATGTATTTTCATTGATTAGATAAGATAAAATTAGTTTTACTCAGTTTGAAGATATAACTGTCCTATATTTATAGGAGGAAATAGTACAGACTTCACACTAAATAAAAATCAATTGGCTACAAGCAGAATTAAATAAAGTAGAATGTATGGGTCAATCTTTTTGTATGACAATGCATGCATAAAGCAATAAAGGTTGGATGTATGTAATAATCTTGTTAATGTAAGTTTAATTTTACATCAGAATAAGTGTATAAGTGTATCACAGACAACTCTATATTGTCTCCTAGATACAATTTAATTTTCAATTTCTACCTTCATTTATTCTACTCTTTTTTTTTAAGAAGAGCTACCCTGAAACAGGACTGATTAAAACTCAAACAAGGAGATTTAATAAAAGACATATCATTTCAAATGCTGGTAAACATAGAACACCATATTTCCTATCTCCTGGTCATTATTTGTGGTGATAATAAGTGTCCCAAGTTGGAATGCAAACCCTTGATTGAACATTATGACTGTCATAGATACTTCATACTGTATTTTGGATTTTTTTTATCTCAGACTATATAACCACTAGTTCAATTACTTTTGCAACGTTCACAAAACTAATTGTGAATGTCTGAATGTCTGAAATTTGACTGAAACCTATACTTGCTCTACCCTTCCTCACTCTCTTATATATTACTTTCTGATTTATACTGCAATCATGTGTCATTCAATAAATATAAATAGGAGCACTCACAAAAGTAGAGAAAATAATATCTATATAATATAATGTTTAAATAATATGTAATTTGGTTAATAGAGGTTGAAATATATTTTTCCATAGACAAATAGAGAAATTTTGACTTTCCAGAGTGAAATCTGTATTCATGCTTTGGATATTGCAGGCCAGGTATATTTTTTTAATAGTTAATTTGACAAAATTTTATGACTAAAAACAGAACAAAAAGGTTCCAATAAATAAACACAAATAAATTTCTACAGAAAAGGCAGCTGGACTACAACCTGCTGGAAATTGTTTTCTTATAAGCCTCTCCTATCCTTTATCCTTTCTAGTCCTGTGACAAGAGTAGAATGTAGATGCAGCCCACTTGTGCTTCTCAAAGCATATGTATACAAAAGCACATGGCCACTGCTGATAAGATTGGAAAGAATTATAGAAGTCATGCTATGCATTCCTTTCCCGCTTTGATTTATAAAACAACTGATGTATTGCTTTCAGTTTTCTCACAATTGATGAGAAGTTTGAATGACATGTTCGAGTCAAAGCAAGAATATATTTACATTGTTATGCATTCTTACAAGAAGATCAAGGTTTTTTTTGAAGCCTTACATTCACTTACTTAGTCAGTTTATGAGGAGAAATGTTTACTTGACTAAGATCATACTTGAAGAAATGTATAAAACTTGCTTTTTGACATTCAGTTCTAACATTTGAACCACTTACACCTCCTAGAAAAATGACAACTTACCGGTATGTGCCTCTAAGGTTTCTCTCAATTATATTCTTTTTTGAGCCTGCTACTCTAACTTGGTAGATAACAATAGTACTGTGGAACAATAGTAATAATTTTATTCCTGCATTTTAGGGATAAAGTCATATTTATGATTGACAATAGCAATTTTCTGAAATTCTGCTTTGAGTCAGGCATTTGTTATGGCTGAGTGTATTTACCTCCTTAACATTCAGTAGCTCTCCTCACAAATGATACAGTAATTCTTAAGAGGTTTATCCCATCCAAAATTGTTAAAATGTAAATAAAATAAATAAAATGGATTTTAAAGCCCCAGGGTACCTCTAATAGCTTTTCTTTTCAGACGTGAAGCTCATACAAACTTTTCTAAATGATGGATTTTTATACAACTAAAGAAAGTGACAGTGGGATATTGGTTCCACTTAGGAATATTGTTAACTTCTGTTGTTAAGTTGCACCAGAGAATCCTCTGGGATATGAATTAGGTGGTCATTAATTATGGATGGAGCACTAAATGTTTGGTATCAAAGGTTGCTTAGTTATCCTAGAGATTAATAAATAGAATTCTGAGGAAATTTTATTTAAGAAATGGGGAAGCTAAAGAATGACACAGAGCTCATTTTACAGATTATGTTTGATCATTGGCACTCTTGATGTCTGCCAGAAAGTACAAAATAAGCTCCCATTTGTATCATTTTAATTATACCTTCAATAAGATCATACTTATCTCAGTAGATGCCCAATGTCCATCCCTGGCATCATTTGACATACAGTAAATGGTGACAGTATATAGCAATAGCACTTAGACTTATATACTATTTCACAGTGCTTTAAAGCCCTCTTTAAGCGGTTTACAGAGTCAGCATATTGCCCCCAACAATCTAGGTCCTCATATTACCAACCTCGGAAGAATGGAAGGCTAAGTCCACCTTGAGCCTGGTGAGACCTAAACTGCCAAACTGCTGGCAGCTGGTGATCAGCAAAAGTAGTCTGCAGTACTGCATTCGAACCACTGTGCCACCGCAGCTTTTATATAAAATGTATATGGAAAAAACCTATCACTTCTAGGTATATTGTGGCTATTTAATGAATCTTTATATGAGTTTACAAATGCCATTTGTAATCTGAATTTATCTTCTTTTCTTTGTTTGTATAGAATAGAGAACCTTTGTTTGGGAGAGCCATTGGGAATTGAGCAAGATGGGTGTGATCAAAGTAAGAAATAGGCATATATAGAGTACATTATTATTTAGTTTTAAGTCCAACTCACAGGTTTTTTTCCTTAGTTGTTTTAGTGTTATACCATTAAGCTTTAATTTTAATTTACCCAAAACCTATTGGCAGTTAAGGAGTAAGCTTTCTTCCCCAATCTTAAAAAGTTGCAACTCATGTAACTTTATTTTGCAGTATCCCCATTGAACTGTTTTATTTGCATTGGCTGTAATCCACAGATTAGTGGTGCATAGACATTTTTGCTTTTCTATTCCATAATATATGCCAACAATTATTGTGAATTTACCATTCCATCAGTGTATCTCAAGCTTATTTTTTTCCTTTATAGAAGTTTCTTATTAAGAATGGTGATGTTACAACTTATAATTTCTTCTCTCATTGACAGCACACCAATTATATAACTCTGCCCTCTGTTTTGTCTTACACAACCTAAAAATCAACCCTCTTACAATAGAGATAATTTAGGATAACAATAACTCCAAGTTTAGACATTTTAAAGCTTATTTGTAATTTTGCCCTTCTGTTTTGTAAACTGAACTTTACATTAATGTTCTAAGCAATGTTTGCACTTGTAAACTGTCCTGGGCTTGTTTGAAAGAGCTATATAGAAACAAAACAGTAAATATATCTTCATAATATTTGTGAAGCATGTTGAGAAGAATTGATAACTTCTGGCTTTTTCACTTAAAAAACAGATAAATGGTAGTTATGGGAGCAAACAAGTTTAATGATTTTTTTTTGGTTCACCTTTCACTTCTCAAAACCTTTTAAATGTTCTTTTCATGGAAAAATTTACTGAATATTACTGAGCCCCGAACACACTCAACAGCTTTCTGCAAAGAGAGACTTGTTTCACATTACTGTCAGATATGAAATACACTTTTATGACCTGAATTTGACCTGTGTAGATATTACTGTTAATCTCCCTGACATATAAACAAATACTTTTATCTGTTGTTTTCTGTTAGGGTTCTTAGAATTTTTAGCTGTAAATCTTAGCACTCTATTTCTTTAATCCAGTCCAGTAATTGGTTTATTTGGAAGAAGTTCACTGACACTTGACTAGATAAATGTCTTTATTGCAAAAAAAAAAGAAAAAAAGAATGCAGCTTTTTACACACGTAATATTTGCTCATTATATTACCCAGGATTCAAAGCCTTTATATTTATTTTTAAAAGTAATTCTATTCATTTCTTGAAATCTTTCCAAGTCGATAGATACTTGACCATTTCCTTGATGGCCTTGAGACATTTGATCTACTTTTGCATGTTTACATAACAGGTCTGTCGCTTGAGGACTGCTGAGTTCTACTTTCCTAGCTTCCTTCTGATGTCTTTCTGCTCTATTCATACTTATACACACATCTACAGAATATTTTAAGCTGGCTTGGGTATCTTTTTAAATGGGAAAGATGAAAAAATACTGTAGTTGCTTATCATATTAGAAATGAATCTTAGGTTAAAGTTTATTTGTGGGTTCCTATGGCTTCATCTATGGTAAGCGAAATATCTTAAGCAATCTTTTTTTTTAAATATATTTTTTAAATTTTTAATCTAATAATTCCATCTTCAATTGAACAGCGTGTCACCAGGTACAAATATCTTTGTTGAACAATAATCAAAATTTACAACATCATTCATTACATTGGTATTAATTCTACAATACTAAAATACCGTAATAATATTCATACTAATCATAATATTTATTTAACTCTTTTAACATATCTTATCTTAAGCATACATATCTTAAGCAATCTTATGTTGCTCCTCTAAGACTTAAGTCAAAATTTATGCTTCACATGAGATGCAAGTTATTTAAGCTTTAGTGACACAAATGTCTTTTTTTCCCTCAGAAAGCTTCTAAGGGTCTCTTAATATAACACTCAAAGAACTTAAACTGGCCGTCAGTTCCTTCTTGCAGCCTCTTTGGTTTTCTTTCGGTTTGGTTTCCCTTTCCCTTTTATCTCCTATCCTCTGATCATTGGCTGTACAAAATTGAAAACTGTAAAATAATGATTTACTCTCCTTTCCAATATACTTCCAGAAATTTAACATGGACCAGCAGTTGTCTCTCTTCTTTGAATCCTTCCTCTGTTGTCTTCTTTCCAATTCCTGAGGAAAATTTTAATATATGATTTATAGATTTGGATCACTCAATTGCACCAAAGAGTTCTAATATTCTGTATCTCTTTGCTGCCATACATTGGCTTTTTGCATTCCAAATAAGAAAGCAGAAACAATAAACTCTGAAACAATGCATCATGAATACAAAGAAAATATGTAAGTAAGACAGAATTAAATAAAATACATATTTATACATATAAGTTACATTTAAAAATTAAGTCCATTAAAATGGATTGTGAGCCTGAAGGGATTTTGGGAGTTCCAAATTTCTACACATCCAAGAATTTTCTTTTGAAACTAGAGTTTAATTTTAGCTGTAATTTTGTGCAATATATATTTTCACTGGATACATGTCCTGGTCCAGTTGTGGGATATTGACTTTCCAATTTTGCAAAGTAATTGGCTATTAATGTGACCTCATTAAATTTTAAAGCATATTTCCCATTAGAAAACCCTTTTGCCTAAAATATACCAACCAGCAGGTTTGTTTTTTTTTTAAATTGAACTTGCCTTTCAGCCATGTCGAACTGCTTATTCAATTAATAAATCTGCTATGTAATTTAAACATTAATTACATATTAATTAGCTAATAATTAATTAGTATTAATGGCCATCTAAAATGATAACTCAGATTTTTCCATTGTTAACTGCAATTATGCACCAATATCAATAGGTAATACAATCTGTAATACAATGTTGAATAGACAAAAGTGGTGGGATTTAACCGGTGTAAAACCCAGTTTGATGAGCGCGCACTTCAATTTTACGAAACTTGATTAACTTGAGATCACAAACAGAAAAAAAGATAAATGATAAAACAGACAAAAACAATGACATTTTAGTAGTATATAGATTCTGCTCTCAATTCTCTAAAGTGTATTTAAGAAGGACATGCTTTATTTCACTTCTTTATGCTCTTAGTTTCTGAGTATTGTCATCTGAGAGAAATATGTCTGGTTTAGTCAATTTAAAGTCCCATTAATTTAAATATAAGAGTTAGTGGCAGAATATTGAATCAGTGGAATGTGAAAGTATTTCACTTTGCCTATATTGTGTCAGGATAATAGGAGAAATGTCCAAAGCAACCTTCTTGAATCTAGAACTCCTTTGAGGAAAAAAAGGAAGCAAAACAAACAAAAAATAAATATGAATGTGAACAATCAGAAAATAGGTAATCTTTTGTAGTGCTGAACTGAAAAGATGTAACATGGATACATTATCTATGCAATTGGGTCAGTGACTGGCATAGAAGGATTTTCTTTTAAGCCATGCAATGCATATCTCTAAGGAAGGTGATTTTAATTTTATTTAGCAAATGTCAGTGCAAGCCTGATAGTGAGTGGTCTATGAGTTATTTTGAAGTGTAATCACATGTTTGAGCTCTGAGAGTAAGCAACTATCAGAAGTGCTTTGGTGCTAGGAATTAAATATCTGGAACTCTTCAGCATCCATGCAATCAAGGCAATCTCTGTCACAGTTAAGCAAGCTGGTGTCAAGTATTAAAGAATGCAGATGGACAGCACGTTGTGCACAATTATTGGTTTAGCTTCAGGACTTTGGGGGAATATCTTGTTATCTGGATGGTTGGTCTCCATTACCTTGACTATTATTCAGTGAATTAAAGATGATATTCTAATTGTCCCTAAACATCTGGGTTGTGTGTCTGGCAAGATTGAAGCCCTATTTTCTATAGTTATTTTGCCCACCTGGCCTGGGATGGAGACTGGATAGTTTCAGCTTTATAAAATCTACCTCTTGTGTAATATGGGTATTAATAGACAAGGATGCCTCATACCTGACTGATTTAATACTGTAGTATCTCCTATTTAATAGTTTCTGCTATTATGGTCATCTGAAAACATTTGATTATACACTAAACCAATGATTTAAACAATTAGTAAAAAGAACTAGATATATCATTTGCATTTTAACAGTGAGGAAAGCTATGCAGAGAAGGAAGAAAAAATGTTTTAGAATTGGAGGGTCAAAGAAATCAAGTGATAAATATAATATCTCACTGCTTCTGATTTTCTTTCTGTGGTATGTGCAGTCAAGTGTTTCTGTTTTTCTGGAGCTCTATTTTGTTCTTATCCCTCTTTCAATGTCTGTTTATATGACTATGTTTTTCTTGTTATTTCTGTATTTTTACGTAATATCTGCCAACAGTTTTGAGAAGGATTACTCTGTTTTTCACAGTGTAGTTCCCTTATAGTTTAGGATTGTAAATTTCCCTCACATCCTAGAATTATGACTGTCTATAAATCAGAATTATATGTAAAACTGTTTTATGTTTATTTACAACTTATTACAAATTATATGTTTTATAAAAAGCGTTCACAAAAGTGATCTAAAACAAGATGGATGAACAGCATCAGCAAGTATTGTGGTCCCAATTGGCAAAAGAAAGCTCAGATTCATATTGCTTGGAAATGTGGGGAAGATGTCTTCATCCTGCAGTGGATAGACAATGGCTAGAATGATGATGATGATGATGATGATGATGATAATGATGATGATGATGATGTTGATGATAATTATGATATATAAAAAAGTGTGAGAGATGGACTATAAACAATTACTCTTCTGTTTTGGAAAGATAGCAGGACCCAGATTTATAATCTTAGTTCACTAGCATATCTTTGATTTCCATTGTAAGCTTACTATCAATATAATGGAAAAACTGGTCGATATTGCTGCGGTCCATATTTGATGATGTATTGAAGCTTTAGATTAAATTATTTCTGATCTGTAATATAAAATGTTCCAGATATTTTATTTTGTGTTATTTTCACTTTTTTTCTAATTTCTATATTTTATTAAAGCAATAAAATATATTTTAAAATGAAAATAAGATACGAGTACTGTTTTGTGTAGCCTTATCATATTATATATAGTAATAGTAATATATTATCAACCAATAAATATATTTATTTTCTAAAATCCATAAAAACAGATATTACTATATTTCAACAAGCAATTCAAATTGAGCGTTTAATTTAATTTTAATACTTTCTTTAGTACATACTAGCTATTATTTTTCCTTTAAAAGTGAATTGGACTATTAAGGAAAGCAAGTGGTTCACAATAACAATAGGAAATGCTACAAATTGTATCCTGTTTACTGATTCTTAAATGATACACTGTATTCATCTTTCAGTTTGTGTGTTTACTAATATTTTGAACAGTGCAGTTATGAATAGAATAAGATACTTTGGCATAAAATAGGACAAGAATAAAGATTGCTCTTTTTTTCTTATTCTGCTCGGTAATGGCCAACTTTAACTACACTTAGCTAGCAATGTGCATGTAAACCTGCTCTTAAATAGCAGGCTTTCAAAAGTAAACTACTTGCTGATGCTGAATAGATCTGAAAGCTTTATGTTAAATATCGCTGAAACCTTCTTAAAGCTTTATTAAAAGACTGCTTGCCTTCTTACAATAAATCATTTTTTCTGCTTCAAAATGATATCCAACAATGCAAACAAAATACTTAATTATACAATCTCTTTTACAACGTTTGGCTGAGACAAGATAGTTTGAAAGTGGTTGGAGAATGGGCTGATGAGTTAGAAGATGCAGAGAAGAGTTGTAGTTGTATTTTCTTGAATGGGGTTCCAGGTATTCATGCCACCAAGGACACCAATAAAGAGAATTTACACAAGTACTCTTTTAGATATCAGAACTGAACATGGGTCATTGCATGAGTAGCAGTAAAAGATAAAACTAGTGTAAGTGCCCCATCCACTGAATTACAAAAGAATACCACAATAGGATGTTAAAAGTCTGCATTGACTAAAGCTTGAATGTAAGTGAGCTCATGATTTTTGTTCTTGTTTGCAACAATACAGAAATACTGTGTCATTACCTTCTTTTTTGAATTGTTAAATTGGATGTTCAGCAGATCACTTTCGAGTGCATTTCTCTAATTGGATACTATAGAAATGATCTTTGGAAGTATAGGATGTGTGTGTGTTTGTATATGTGTATGAGGTCACAAGTCAATTTGGTGCTACTATCTACTTAAGTGAGAACCAGTTTGCTGCAGTAGTGTAGAAAGGTAGCACCCACCCTTTTCCTAGAAAAATGAAATATTCTAGGAAATAATAAAAAGGCAGAATATTTTACCTATCTGGATGAGAAAAGGAAAAAACATGCTCATCCTCTGTCACTCATGTGCCTTTTTTGCCCAGGACCTCAAAACCATGTGGTCCTATCCTCCATTAAACCACATTTCCAAATGGCCTCCATGTTTCCAGTGTCTTTCTTCCCACTTGGAACTGAACCCAGATGGACATTTCTTTCAACAGTAGTTAAAGCACTAGGCTAGAAACTGGGAGAACATGAGTTCTAGTCCTTCCTGAGGCACAAAGTCAACTGGGTAACCTTGGCCTAGTCCTCTCAGGAAGATTGAGATTGGCTTGAATAATGGAAGCTTGCATATCAGATTTTTCTTTGTACCTTTTCTTCCTGCTTATAGTTGAGTGAATGGGGAAGTGTATGCGAGCCATTTTTAATTGTTATGTATTGTTCTGGAGTTGGAAATGTTATGTATTGTTCTTTAGACAACAGTTTCTGCATATTATAATCAAGTTAATCTTCCTAATTCTTTAAACAGACTTACAGGCAGATATAAGAGAGAAGAGACAAAAAGCAAGGTCTTGTTAATAAATTTCAGTTCTAGTTTGAATCTTCTTATGGAGTCTTGATCTGGACAACCTCTTGATCAATACCTTGTGATTTTATACATGCCTTATGAAGTGCTCATTTCTTATTAATTTCTTAGTTCTATTTTGACAGATAAAAAAAATTGAAGTCTTGGGTTTTTTTACAAAATGAGCAACCTTCACCACCCCACCCCTATGGAAGCTGAATTCTACAAAATTATTCAGTAATAATAATCTAATCTATCCCTCTAGACAGTTTGCAGATGGGTATAAAGGCATTCTAAAAGAGTGATTAAAGATTTATTGTTTAACAACCAAAAAAATAGATATATTGACACATTTGCATTTACAGTAGGATTTAGTTACTTTTTATGAGTCTACTACCTACTTTCCATAATAACTTAGCATGCTCCCCCACACACTTCTGACTCAAACAAGCATGGAACTCTTCATTTTCTAGATTTTGTTGGCCTCTTAAAACACTGAAAGATCTACTGAGGGAAAATATTTTATATAGGGACTGTTGTTGGTACCCTTTGCATCTTTGCTTCAAATCAAGACCATAAATAACATACAGAAGTACAGTACTACGATTTCAGTGTGTTACTTACAGAGGAAAATCTATGTGCTTTTCCCATTTTACTTTCTATGCAGATCTTTTTTTGTCCAGCAATTACTGATCATGCATGTCATGAACTGCTAACTATTTATGAATAATTTAGACAGACAGGACTGTCCCTTGCTAATCACAATTAATGCTAGCCTTCCCATAAACAAGTAGAAGTGATGATATCAAAGAGAACAGGGCCAAATTCTTGGCCATGAGTTTTTGCAGATGATAATATGAAAAGACAAAGTTGAAATTAAAAGTT
The DNA here is from genome assembly GCA_025802295.1 of Psammodynastes pulverulentus. Classification (NCBI taxonomy): domain Eukaryota; kingdom Metazoa; phylum Chordata; class Lepidosauria; order Squamata; family Psammodynastidae; genus Psammodynastes; species Psammodynastes pulverulentus. The sequence goes on along the minus strand of JAOYMU010000302.1, from coordinate 28,685,428 downwards.
GTGTTAAGTAATCTTAAGGCAGAAAAATGACTGATGCATTAAACTAAAGTATTCTATTATGCTTAACAAGTCTTTGTAATTTCAATTTTACTACATGTACCTTGAGTAGAAAATATGCTGTGAAAGAAGTTGCATATTTTAGTTTTAATTTATATAACTTATGATTTTAGCACATTATCAACTTATTATAAATTACACTTTTATTGGTATGCAATATTGATTGAGTAAACAAGCTTATTTTCTTCTTAAATATGCATAGGGTTAGGCCTTAGCCAGTGTCTTTCTGACTTGGGCTCACTAAACTATCCCATATTATAGTCTAAGTTTGCTTTTGTTCTATTTCCTATTGGTATGAACACCACAAAGATCATTGATATACGGGCCAAATAACGTCACCAGAATTCAACTGTAAACTAGCACAGAGGCTCCAAACTTTTTGGGCACTAGGGATCAATTTCATGGAGAAAGGTTTTTCCATGGACTGGACGGGGCATGGTTTTGTGTGCTCCCTACATCCCACGGATGGGGTTTCACTTGTGTACGCAGTCCAGTTGCTGGCATACTTCAGTCCAGAGCTAGTCCATTGACCAGGGGTTGGGGACCCCTGAACTATTGGTAGCAAATAATAACAATGCAGTTTTTCACAGTTTTATGCACAAATGTGTGCAGTGATTTCATTAAGCTTCAACTTGAACATCTGAAAATAGGAACAATTTTTACTCTGCTTCAATTAATACATCATTGCATTGCTACCAGGCCTCTAGCAACCTTGGATCCTGAAAAAAAATCTAAAAGCCTTTTCTTCCTTGCCCAAAGATATTGTCCACTTCAAGGGAATAAGGCAATGTAGGTTTTAGGGTAGGTGAAAGAAAAGACCAACTATAGTTTTCATGTCTGTGGTCTAATGATATTTGAATCAATGTGAGTCTGCAAGGAAATTGTTAGAAGAACATGGCAATTAATTCATATACTTTAATCTCTATGGGGATTGAATATCTTTTTCTCTCTATTCGCATATGCACACATGTATACATACACACCTACACATACATACCATTAGTTTTTCATAAAGGGTTCTGCTACAAGTCTAATTATTACTGTTGGTATGTATTTCAGTTTTTTTTTGTCTGTGCTGATGTAACAGCCATTAAGTTGGGGCAATTTCATTCAGGTCTTCATCCTTCAAAATATCTGACATTCATATGCATCAAAGCCTCACATTACTCCACATTCAAAAGAAGACAACAGGCTTCAGATAGCAAATCTGTGTGCTAGAATGTTTTATTTCAACATAAATAAATAAGAATAGAGATTATTCTATCCTAGCTCATCGTTTTCCCTGTATAAAAAAAATCTTTTTCAATAGACTTTTCCCATAATGTGAGCCAGTATTCATCGTCTGAAACAGTTTAACACTGAAATATATTTAGCACCTAATATGCAGTTTGAGATAATGAGCCCTTAAGGGAAGAAATCAACTTAATAAGGCTTTGTATTGCAGTCTACCAAACAAACAATGAGACCTTTTTCCTGAAAGCAAGAAGACAGAATTGATCTATTGGATGAATTGTTTGGTGAGAACATGGAAAGAAAAGTAAGGGTAGCCTTTGAGGAGCTGGCCTTTCTTTCAGTTAAATACTTTTTATTTGGTCTTCTAATCTGTTGTGCTGAAAACACTAATTTCCATGTTTACTTCATTGGGTACAAGAAAATGGTGACATTTTTCAGATTGTTTCTTGTGTTTAACGTTTCCCATGAGGGCAAGGAAATGGTGACACTTTCCAATTATCTTTTATCTCCTGGAGTCCTCTTTCTTAAATTGCTCTCACTTGTCCTGCTTGTTAACTACTCCCTGAGGAATCAAGTTTGAAAGTTCACTTTCCAAAGGTTTCTATAGAGTAATAAATAACCTTAAACCACCTTGGGTTCAGGGATCCCTTGTGATTCTTGGCTTTCTTTCAGCTAAACACTGATCATTTTTATAAAATAGATGTACTTTGAGCCGTGAAACCATTTTTATATCTCTACAAATAACTGAATATATCTGTCTGTCATATAAATGTAGACAACACAATTAAATTATCTCAGAAATAAGAAACATGAACCAATTCTTCATCTGAAATTAAAAAAAAATACTCTAGTCTGCACTGGCCTTACTGAAGGCCCGATAACTCTTTTTCACTGGAAAGAAGATTAAGGCAGAAAAAATGAGGTTGATGTCTTCGGGGATTGACATCTGATTATGCTTTTTTTTAGTTAATCCCCAAAAGTCTCTGTTTAATAAAACTGTATGGAAGTTTTGCAAAAATTGAGTATAGCGTATCAGTATGGGAAGAGGGCGAACACAGTGAAAAGTTTCTTCTTTCTCTTATTCTCCAAGTAATTTGTATACTCATTCAAAGACAAGCACCACTTACATACCTTATTCAGAGATTACAGTTCTCTGTACTTGGAAGAAAGAGCTGCATCTTTATTCTTATATAAAGAGAAAGGTGAAATGATCTGACTTTGGAAAAGAAATCCTAGAATACTGATGCATAAATAACTTGTTTTATTCTTGTGCTCAAAAAGAAAGTCTTTCCAGGTATAGATAGAAAATGGAAAGGCTTTTATCTGAGTAGAAGCATTCATTTTATGCGAATTTTCTCTGAAAAATGATAGAAGGCAAAAAATATTATTTTATTTTTTTAGTTTGTTAGATATCTATCTTATCTTTTCTGTAGAAAAGGCAACTTAGCCAGACATGTTCCTTGATTTTACTCCTACAAAAACAATTCTGTAAAGGTAGCCTAAGAGACAGTGATTCATCAAAAGTCATAGAATGAGTTTCCCTAGCTAAGAATATACAATATATCTGACTTTGTCTGCTATTGCAGTGAAGGCATCTTTGTAATTTTTTCAATTGGATCTTTGAATTGACAACTTAATGTTATCTATGATTATTTTTAAACTAATTTTTGGAGCACAATGAAGCAAAGGGTAGATATATAGTTATGAAGAAGAAAATGTTGATGGAAAGAATGGTGCTCATGTGGAGAAATGGCTTTTTTAATCCCCATGAAAATATGGTTTTAGAAAAATCTAAGGTTATCCCAAACAAATCTTCAGATAGCTTTGTATTGTTAGTGGTATTTAGATCCCTTCCAAATATACGAAGCTCTGAATTCTAAAATAATTATGTTAATTTATCAGTATTCTAGTGAATAACATTAGGGAAGATTCATGACAATGGAAATCACTTTATCATATAAACATCAGTAGTGTATACATACTGTATTGCTGAATATGTCTTTTATAGGTATCTCTAAAATGAATGTCTATCAGTAGTTGTGTCTTATTCTGGAAAATATGCAAAACACAAAGAAAAAAAAGATAATAATACTTATCTGTTGTTCTATTTGGGGGCCATTCTGCAAATGAAATAGGCTGTAACTGTGATACTTGAGGGATATCTCAATGATTGAGCCTTTTGTTCTGACGATGATTCAGTGATATAAACATTTCTGACAAATTGGATTTATATTCAGTATAATCTGTTTCATTGTACAATAGCAATAGTGAATGCTTTTTGGGAGATTGGTAATTGATTCTGCATAGCTACTATCTTGGGGATTCAGTTTTTGCTCAGGGCAAGATTGCTGTGAAGGAAGGTATAAGCAGTGTCAGTCTTGTTATGGTTCCTTTGTGCATGCTCTTTTTTCTCTTCATGAGAACTACCAGGTACATGTATATCAACAGCTAAATATAGACACATATTTACCTTAATGGGCTACGAGAATCAAATATTAATGGTAACTTTCTTATTTCATTTAACCCTGACAAGTTTTTTAATTGATTTAAAGAGCCGCTGGTGAAATAGCAAGAGAGACAAGCCTCAGGACACATTTCAAACAATATAGTTCGAAAAGTTCCCAATGGAAAGAAAAGTAAATGAGACTTCAGAAATTGCTAGCTGTTTATCTCACAATGCACATACACAACTTACTTGATCAATATATTTAAATGTGATGCAATGGTAAAAGTCAGTGAAAAATTGCATCAGAACAAATCTTATAATTACAAAGTTAAATTACAGATGGACACAGGTTGATAAAAAATGGTGAAGTAGATGTCTATACACCTAGCACTTTCAATCTTCTGTAGGTATAGCTATCTCTACCACATTCATATGAATATTTGATTTATGTATAATTATGTTCAAATATTTTAAGATGAGAAGAGATAGTTGCTTTTCTAAGAGATGAAATATGATATGTAATTTGCTTGAATATACACTTAGATTCATTTCATTCATGCAAACCTAAATTCATACTTGGTAGGCCCGATGACTGGAAGAAACATAATTAGTATTGGGAACTTAGAGCATTGCTTCTATAACACCATTGATGATATATAGTACTATATGTGTGAGTTTGTGTATGTGTGAGTGTGAGTGTGAGACAGAAAAAAAAGAGAGAAAGATTTAATAAATCATCAGACATAATGAAACCTGCAGTAAGTTAGAAAAGATTCTAAAGCATATGATTGTTATCAATTTCTCTGAAAATTTGTCACTGTCAGTATGAAAATGACAAATGTTTCAATAAGTAGCTTCGGTACTTACAGACAGATAAAGTTACCTGAATATACATTTGAAATAGGTCTAAGATTCAACTTCAAAGCTGGATCACAATAATGACAATACAAAAGGGCAATCACATACAAAGTAAAATTGTAAATTATTTGCATACAATTTAATCAAGGATTTCAAGGGCTATATTTCTATTATTATCAATATATCACTTCTTGGGGTGAGTGGGTGAGGAGTTGATATGCCAAAACATAGAAATATAA
>JAOYMU010000302.1:28365892-28378680 GCA_025802295.1 Psammodynastes pulverulentus | reverse complement strand
GGACGCGAGTTAACACAGCAACTAGCTTTATTCGAGGTTTAAACAGAAGCGCTGAACACGCGGTCAGCACCGGCTTAGATAGCCGGCGCTGTCCAGCAGTTCAGCCACTGACACGGCTACGATCTTCCTGCCGCACGAGTTAACCAATGGCGATGCCCTGACGGGCTTCGCTCATTGGCTGCTATAATATCTAACACCAAGCGTTTTTGATAATAGAAAATACCTTTGCAAGTTACTTTCAGCAATACGTACATTTTTCAATCAGTTCCCCAGTATACAACTTTTGCATTTTTCTGTAAATAGGAAGGATAATAAAATGTTGCTTTACAATTAGTTTTATGCGATGCTAACTTGGTAAGTTCTTAAAATGCAAATTGAACACATTTCTTGCCTAGTTTTAAGATTCAGTTTCAGGTATTATGTTCTGCTCACTGTATTTTAAAAATGAAAACAAATTAGTATTAAATAACTGTTAATACCATTAATCTATATTTCCCTCACCTGATATAATTTTGAAATGGATATAACACTGTATGAATAATCAAGTATGCAATATATAAACTGCACATAAAAATAATTAATATAAAAACAATTATATGACAAGCAAAAGAATAATTCAAATAGAATCAGAAGCTAATTAAGATGGCTATATACTATGAGAAAGCATTAAAGATTAAATGCTAGTTTGATATTAAATAAATAAAATAATCTATAGGTGTCTAAAGTTCCACAATCAAGGATACCTGGAAATAGGCCCCTGAAGATCTCAGTTGGCAAATGGATCCATAGGTGTTTCTAGGAGTTTAAGAATTAGGTAGGGAAAATGGGTTCTGGACTCCAGAGTAGCTAGTTATTCTAGATGAATTATTTAAATTATTCCTTTTTAAACCAACCTGCTTATGATATAAACATATATTGTATGTGCACACATTTAATACACTTTACGAAAGAAGAAATTATTTTATTTGTTTAGTGTGATTCCTATTGATTAGTAATTCGGGCAATGTCTTAATCTTATTTCCTTGTCTGATACATGCATTGGATTATTAAAACAGTCCACATTCCCAACTATGATGAGTGAGGAGATCCATATTAACAAAAAAGCATCAGGTTCACAATGTGATTTTGTTTGTAGTGAATAATTGTTCTCCAGTTCTAATGAAGTTACATGCAATTTCAAAAACTAATCTACAAGCCCTATCTTCTATCATAATCTAATAAGGCATTCAGGGGTGTTTGGATGATACATACACTAGATGATATTAACTTTCTGAACTAGCATTCTAATCAGATTAATGATTTACCTGGAATGAAAGTGTGGCCTTATACTTCCACTAAAGCTTTGTATTTTGTTTCCAGTTCAATAAGATATTTACCAATCCTTAATTTACAAATGAAAACTAACTGCTGTCCTTTGGTTGACCCAGATCACCAATTTTGATTATGCACTTACAGAAATTTTCTTAAGATTGAAAAGGTGACTTATCAGCAGCATTACTAACTGCTATGCATCCTGGCAAATAGCATAAATCTGCAAAAAGCTCAACAAATTAAGTGTAGAAATATAATATTTTCCTATGGAAAGCTATTTTGTTGGCTGGTTTGCCTTCAGATATCTTTTCCTTATTAAAGGTTCAAGTGTGAATGGCCCAATGAAGAAACCCCAGACTTGATATGAAAAAATAGAAAACAAATAGCATGTGGCTTCCAACAATTCACTATTTTGATTCTTATTCAGATGATATTTTGTCTTCAGAATTAGGATTAGCATAAATTAAACAATTGTGAATATATCTCCATCATCTTGTCTCTATTAGTTTGATATCTATTATATAGATCTAACATGACTAAAATGACTAGATCAGCATATTTTAGCAGATGTATTATGCATAATATTTAGATATTAGATTTAGATTTGCTACAGACACACTCTACTGCAGACACATACAAGGCCAAAGCTAATGTGCACAACTTAGATGATTGAGCTTCCCATGTATAGTTTATCAATTTCCTGATGATATTGTTCCTCAAGTCTTTAGTCTCAATGTTCACACAATGCTGTTTAAAAGAGAGTGTCTTTTCAAATGTCACACCAAAATACTTTGGTGTTGGGCACTGCTGTAGTTCCCTTGTAACATAACATCCAACTTTTCCCTTGTAGCTTGATTTTGGAACTGGAAAGCATGCTACTTGGTCATGTTTGGGTTGGCCTGTAAATGGTTTAGGTATAATATTGTCCCAATTCTTCAAGTGCTATCCTAAGTTTCCCAGCTATTTCATAAAAATCATCAAAATAGATTTCTGTAAGAACCAACATTTATTCTTGTTTTAAATAATATTTCTATTAATATGTGTCAATTTCTACAGTAATTAAAGTAATGGATATATAGGATTAAAAAACAAATATATAATTCATAATAGATTTTATAGCTAAATTCTATGGAAAATTTACTTATAGAAGCTAACCAAAACAATGTTCTCTTAAAAGAATTGGTTTCCACAATATATTAAAGAAACTCAACTTCTCTAAACTCATTTAAAAAGAAAAAATGCTACTTCCCCATGTGTTAGTATAATAAGTGCATCAGTGGTGGGATTCAACAGGATTGCACCTATTCGTAAGAACTGGTTGTTAACTTTCTAAACAGTTCAGAGAACCGGTTGTTGGAAGAAATCTCCTTTGTTTTTTTTCTACTTTACAGGCTAATCCTGTAAGAAAGGCAGGAAGGAAACATTCTGGTGTTGTTTCTAACTTAATCTTTATTATTAATCTTTATTACAGAAACTGCCTCTTGGTTAACCCATATAACAGCTAAAGATTCTTGGTAATACACCCAGACTTATTGTTGCCTGAACTCCACCCAGTCACATGATCACCCAACCACGCCTACCCAGCTGGTCATTAGAACAGAGAACTGGTTGTTAAATTATTTGAATCCCACCACTGAAGTGCAATCAGTAATTTTGCTTGGTAATCTGAGCAATATAAATCTTAAAGACAATTCCTAAGGGGACAAAAATAGTGTGTTTTTTCCACAAGTAGTGACATGTTGATTGCTTAAAAATTATTGCTCTAATGCATAAAATAATCTAATAACTAACTGAAAACTCTATTCAAATAGCAAGTCATTAGACAAACAGTATCATATCAAAGTAAATTAGCTTCATTACTACATTGAATTATCTAGCTGTTTTGCTTTGATCACAGCTGAATTGGATCATTAACTAATTAAAAGTAATGCCAATTTATAATAGTAAGATCTTATGTAAAGGAGTATCTTCTTTTTCTCCTAGAATATACTTTAAGTAATAAGATCATACCATATTAAATAAAAAGACCTATCTGGACCACTGTTATTACTATTATTTAAACTGATGAAGACTACTTAGCTGTGCTAACCAACTGTGAATTTTTTGGAAAGACAATATATTTTTTGCCAGAATTTTAGTACATTTTATGTAAGATTACTATTTTTTCCCTGAAAAATTCTTATAGCAATTTAAGCAAAGGAACATATTAATAGCAAACAATCTGTATATTCTGCAATCTTATTCTTATTAATTTATTTATTGGCCAAGTGTGATTGGACACACAAGGAATGTGTCTTTGGTGCCTATGTTCTCAGTATACATAAAAAGAAGAGATACATTCATCAAGAATCATAAGGTACAACACTTAATGATAGTCATAGGGTACAATTAAGCAATCAAATCATACTGGGAAGCAGTCAATATAAATTGTAATGATACAAGCAACAAAGTTACAGTCAAAGTGGGAGGAGATGGGTGATAGGAACGATGAGAAGATTAATAGTAATAGTCATGCAGACTTATCTGATATCTTTTAAAAATAACCTATTTATACAGTAAAATTAAATAATTTAATACAAACATCATGTGATCAAACTTTAGCAGATCACAAAAGCATAAAATTAACATTGATTAATAAGGTTAACTCTGAACATCTCAAACTTAGTACTCTCCATATCTGCCTCTAATTATTCCATTAATTTTTAGTTTTATTTATTTATATGTATTTATAATCTGATTTCAAAGGCTGCTCATTCACTTGTATCTCTGTGGTGCTTAGGGAAAATTAAAAATAAGAACATCAAAATAATAAAAGCATAGAAAAAGTCTATGCCATATGGAACAGACACTGATTACTGTAGCCTGAAAGGTTATATCTGTATATCTGTATATCTCACACTGGCCCACTGTTGGTGAAAAAAGCCAAATCTTTAAGACCTTTTTAAAGGATTCTGTGGTGATATAGATCTTGGGAGGAATTCTGTTTCAAAGGACAGGTTTGATGAGAGAAAATACATATTTCCTATATCCCATAAGTGATATTAATAGATAGGACCAAATCTGTCAGATCTTATAGGAGAAGCAGAAACAATTGAAGAAAGGTAAATCTACACTTATTCAGATCATTTGCAATGTAGAGCTTTATAATGAAAACCTGCATCTTGAAATGCTCAGTTAGTCCACTTATAACCTAACGAGACAGTGGTGTTACATGGGCATACTGAGCACACCCATAACTGCTAGTAGTATTGCTTTCTGGACCTTCTGTAACTTTCTAGTGATGTTCAAGGACAATCTCAGGTAGTACATATTATAGTAATCCACATATGTTAGGGATGTCATACTTGTGGCTTGCGGACTGGATGTTCACATGCTGGCCATGCCCACTCCCATTTTAGCGAAGGGGTAAAACTCACAATATGTCACATGATGACAATATGATGCCGTGAGTTTCACACCCCTGACATATGTGGATAAGTGAATAAATTGTGACTGATGATAAGAAATTACTCCTGATTAAGCAATTGGCACACAAGACAGAGTGGAGGATTTCCTGAAAACAACTGTCATCTGCTTGCAGGAACTGCAAATCTAAATAATTCCTCAATTGTGGACCATTTCCACCTGGGTAAATTAAAACTTCTCCAGAACCTACAGCTATTGTAGGGTTTACCTTAGGCCTATCAAGTCTCCCACATGCTATATTACTGTGACTGAATCTTGATGGCATCATTTGGTCAGCTAAGACTTTGAAAACTATAACTGGATACCATCAATTTAGTTATGATCCCTGACTTAATTCTGTTTAATGACCTTTGCCTGTTATGTAGATGTTAAATAAAAGCAATGAGGACATCAAGCAGTATCTTTTTATTTTTTTAAATTTTTTTTACTGACACTCTCTAAGAAAAAATACATCCCTGGGGAGATTCTGTGATGTTAACATGCTTTTTGATGTTTAATGAACAGAAAAAGGGTTTCACATTGATCTGGAAAGAAGTAATTTAATAAAAAAAAATGGGACTGCTGTATGGTATATAACTTTCTTGTGAATCAAATGATTTACCAGAATAAGCCGCAAGTTCAGTTGGCACATATTTTTCTATAATTCCAAAATAATTTCCCGAGGCAACAATTTATGTTGCTTGGTTAAAATGCAACATGAATGATTAAGAGGTGACAAAGACTAACAAGACAACATGGTTTCTCATTTGGGACTTATATGATCATGTATTATGTGAAATCCTATTTAAAGGCAAAGGTGCTCAAGAAAATTGGGTGGAAATCAATGAAGGGAAGCTCATTAATTTAAAATCTGAATTAACTATTAATTCATATGGCACTGTTCTTCAAAGCCAGAAGAGCAAAATGCTGTCTTGTTAATGAATAGTACTAAAATGATCAGATTTAAAACTGGCTTCATTTTTGCACAACAAAAATAATTTAAATTGCTGTTAACCATAGATGGTTGCATTACTTTGTTGATATTTTTTTTATCTCAATTTGTTTCTAGTTCTTTACTTCACATAATCAATACATTCTGAAAATTTATGCTTAGCTTGATAATTTTGGCAAATTTAGGATAGTCTATAGCAGGGGTGCCCAATTGGTCGTTCGTGATCGACCAATCAAACGCGAAGGGAGTGAGTGTAGATCGCATGGTGAGTGGGGGGAGCGTGCGCAGAAGTGGGTGGGGGCTGTGCATGCGCAGAAGCATGGGGGAGCATGTGAGCGCACATAAAAGCGTGGGGAAGGAGCGTGCACATGCGCAGAAGGGTGGAGGGAGCGCTTCCCTTCTCATCTCCTAAGTAGCTCACAAGCTGAGAAAGTGTGGGCACCCCTGGTCTATAGGATCTCCTGCTTGAACAGGGTATTGGACTAAATGACCTAGAAGGTCCCTTCGAACTCTGTTATTCTGTTTTGTTCTGTTATGTTCTATATCCATAATCCAGAAATCATAATTTAATGTCCTTTTTATATTGTTAACTAAAAAAAAGCAAACATTTCTTCAGATATGTTTGCAAATTTGTAAATTCACCCACTATGGACCTATTCATTTCTATTATTAATTGTTAATTTGATATTGGTGAAACTACAGTCAATCAAAGAAATTGTTTTTTTTAATGTTTATTAAATTTATGGAAAGAAATCTATACATGTGACAACTGCTATATAGTGAAAATCAAATAGCCAGATTATTACTTTCTAAATGGGAAAAAAAAATTAAAAGCTTCTTGTCATGAAATCAGATTTCCCAGAGTTTTTTTTAAATAGCTTGGATATTAAATTAGAATGGGATTTATGTTTATGTAATTCTATATATTGGTGGACCTAAAGAGACAATGAAATAAATCAATGTTTGCAATGACTGGATGGATCTCCCACAAAAAAATCCTATTGCATATAAGAAATTAATTCCTCTTGAATAAATATGCTTAAGATTGATGTTCTAATTGTTGATTTGTAATTCTCCTCTAAATTTGTTAACTTCAAATTTATAAGATCTAAGTATAACTAGATTGTTTAATCTGCATACAGTAATATACATTGAAAAGACAAGAAGAAATAACTGAGATTTTTTAAAAAAAAGTACAGGTGAGAAAACATCCTTTAATTTAAAGCTACATTTATCCCAAAAACCTGATTAAGTATAATTCCCCTTATTAAACAATTCCAACAGAGCATTCTGCTGACAATTAATTGCTTGCATTATTAATTTAACCAATCCAATTATTTTATTTTAACATTATTTCCTCTGCTGAGCTATAAGGTAAAGGGAAGAGACAGACAACAAGCCTGACAATCCTTCAGTTTAGTCTTGTTTACTTATCGAACAATATATAAAGATTTATTTATTTATTTATTTATTTATTTATTTATTTATTTATTTATTTATTTATGCATGTATTTATGTATGTATGTATGTATGTATGTATGTATGTATGTATGTATGTATGTACTTACTTACTTATTAAAATTCTATGCTGCCCTTCTCATCAAGGCAACTCTAGGCACAATCAGTGAATAAAAAATTCATATAAAATATTAAAGCAATAAATAAAGACCATAAATTTAAAACTCAATTAACGTTCAATTCACCAAGATGGAGAGAAAAGGAACAAAGTGTGCATGGGGTGGAGGTGAGTCTGTCTAACGAATAAACCACATCCAATATGACACTCCTCTATTGGCATGGTCCTATGACCAGTTGGCAGAGCCTGATCTTCAAGTCCTTTCAGAAGGCCAAATGACTGGGTGTGGATCTCACCTCTTAGGCACAAGGTTCTAGAGGACAGGTCCCATTACAGAAAAGCCTTTTGTCTTGGATCCTGCTAACCAAAATTCCTTAATAGCATGCCTCTTCAGCTGGTTAAATGGGGCAGGCTAATCTAATCAGGGTATATGCCTAAATTCTAGAAATTTACCTTTTTTTCTTTTCCAGAAGTATTCTCAGAATGTCTGCAATTAAGACTACCAAACCTGTGCTCTGAAATTCAGAGCAACCTTTAAACAGCATTACAAAAGTGAAGTAATTAACTCTTTATGGCTACCTAGTGGTCACCTGGACTTTTACTATTGCTATGGTATCCCTTTTAAACAATTGCTTTAGTATACCAAGAGAGAGAGAGAGAAAGCAACATACATGGAGATAAAGAAGAAAAAAGAATAATATCAGCAACAAAATGTAACATATAATTACAAATCTGTTAATCTTCACTCTGTTACTAAATTGTCTACCTAGAGAACATGCTAGTATATGCTAATTTACTTCTTGCTTCTTTACTTCAACCTAAATTCATCCAAACCCTGGAAAATGAATATACTATATGTGATCATGTAAACAATTTGATTTTAATTTTAAAGTTGGAGTTTTAATTCTGATATTATAATAGTTTTCTATAGAACATTAAAAAAAATTAAAGAAATCAGACCAAAACCATATGGACTGTTCTCGAAACTGATGAGCAGAGAATGTGGCCATGGCCATATTGTTGAACTCATGCCAGTCTCCCAATGGAAGATGGGACTTTTTTTTATGGGAATAGGCCTGAATTTGATATTTCTTTAACACATACCTTTCTTCTTTGTGGCCAGGGAAGATTGCCATCAAGATCATTGGAACTCAGTGATATGGGAGCAATGGAATTACTCATTCAAAAACTGAGAGTTGACAAATTTCATGCAAGTTAATTTTGTTTCAAGCTGCTCGTTATCTAGTATTTATTTCACAGAGTGTCTAAGGCTCTTTTCATGTTTAAACCTTTCCATATTCTAAATCAAAATTAGCTGGTAAGTATTATGCTTTAGGGCATATACAGAGACTTTGTTGATTGTAGAGCTAACTATGTTTGTATGTATTCAGCAAGGGATTAATAGAGATTTGCAATTCTTCTGCTACATCAGATGGCAGTTCCCTTTTATGTTGTTATCTTGATAAATTATATTTTTGGATTTGCCTCTTGGTTTCACTCAATTTAGTATCAACATAGCTATACCTTCAGCATAGGTCACTACCCATGAAAATTTAATCTCCTGGAAGGGAAGAAGAGATGGCAAAAGCCACTGTCTTCAGTGTACATGAGGGACTAGAAAATTGCTGATATTTTCACCGAGATGATTCAGTAAACAGTTTAAACTGGACATACAGACAGAGGATATGCTAATATGCTTTGCTAAGCCCCTCAGATCCTAGGGGCTTAAAATCTATTTAATGGCTGAGATTTAAAACTCCAGAAGTCCCATTAATGAAACTATTATGGTGGGTAATTTGACTTTAATAAGAAACTAAACAAACATTTCTCATAGCTGCTACTTTATCAAACTACATTGAAAAACTATTCAGTTTGAATCAAAAGCTGAAGTTCTGACAACAGATTTATCAAACAATATGAGCTATATCCATAAAGATTTTTAGAAATTAATGAGATGATTAAAAAAATAAATTAAATTAAATTAAATTTAGGAAGACCAGTAGAAGTGACACTCCAACAACAGCTGTTTCATTCCAGGGCATCATCTTATAAACAGAAAGAGATTATAAATTGAAAAGATTACTATCCTGCTAGGAAACCTTTACTGTAAATGCAATAACTGGAGTAGCAAAAATTAAGCCAATTATTTTTCTGTAGGAAGAATCTTAGAATGGGAAGGATCATTTACCATTTATCTTTAGCTTCTCTATCTAAGAAGCCATCCTATTAAACTTCTTAATATTAATCAAATTCAATCAATCTTTGAAGGAAATTCTATCCCTTTTAGCACAGATAAAAATTCAAGAAGCCAACAGATTGGAAGAGATATCCCAACATCAAAAAAGCAGACTTAACAGATAGTGCAATCTATTATACAATACTCTTAATTTCAGATGTTAGCAAAATAATGCTTTAGATTTTCTAACACAGAATACAACCCATATGGAAAAATAGATGCCAGATGTTAAAACTAGTTTTAGAAAACCTGGAAGAACATGCAAGAGAAAGAGAACACTGGAGAAAGTCAAAGAATACCAAAAAATAGTTGGCATGTGCTTCATTGATTATAGAGTGGCTTTTGATTTGTCAATTACATCAACCTGTGTATATGCTTAGAAAAATAGGAACCAGAACATGTCATTGTCTCCATAGAAAGCTATATACAGATCAGGAAGCCACAGTATGATGAAAATGGAGAAACAGACTGGCGACTGGCAAAAGACTATACTCTTCTTTTATTTATTCAACTTATATATTAAATGTGTAGTGCAAACAGCTGGATTATAAAAGTAAGAGTCAAGAAATATGCCACAGGCTAGCTCTTGGGAGAGCAGCATGAAAGGTATTGGAAAAGGTATTCAGATTCTCTGAAGAAAGTTGCAATACTTTTGTATGACATAAAAATAGAGAAAAGATTAAACACATGGAAAGTACACTGCAGTTTGCAAATTGTAACCTATGTCAGATTTCAAGAGGCTATATTTTAAATGATCATTAACGCTGAACTGAATGCTACAGTTAATAAAACTATTATTACTGCGGACATCAATGGCTTTGAATTCTGCAGAACAAATCCTAAATGTAAATGTGTTAATTACCATACTGTGAATACAATTGTACATCAACCTGGTCATAAAAAAATGATTAATTTAATATATAGGATACACATTAAACTAGGTCTGCACAACTTGGGCCACACCGATAAATTAATATTTAAATTAAAAATTAAATCCTGGCACACTGAGCAACTATTTGGCAGTTAATGGAGTGCCTTTTAGGATAGCTACAAATTTATCAACTTTTTAAAGAGTGCTGTGAAGTCATGGGCCATATGCTATGCATGCCTGCATTAAACTATTAAATAGTTATATTGTTAGATTCAACACACTTTTGTGATATAGTGTTGCTGCTTGTGGATTTGATTACAATCATACTCTACCATTTGAAAAAGATTCATAAGTCCCAATTTTAGCCTAGAATAATCATACCAATCAACAATAAATTAATATTGAATTAGCATTCAATTGAACAATAAAATTATATTTTTCCTATTTTTTCCATTCACTTTTTACTTCATTGGCCATAGGACAAATGTTTCCGTAGATTTTTCCACAGGATAGAGCATTATTGTAATCCTTCTTATAGTTAAGAAGAATGATGACTGTTTCCTAAACTGAAGCTAATGTCATTCTTCATGAAATCTGAATCACACCAAAGCCAATGGTGGGATTCAACAGGTTCGCATCTATTTGTGAGAACCAGTAGTTAATGTTCTAAGCAGTTTGGAGAACCAGTTGTTGGAAGAACTCTCCTTTTGTTTTTTGCCACTTTACAGGGCTAATCCTGTAAGGAAGGCAGGAAGGAAATATTCTGGTGTTGTTTCTAGTCTAATCTTTATTGCCCTGGTTACAAAAACTGCCTCTTGGTTAACCCATATAACAGCTAAAGGTTCTTGGCAGTACGCCCAGATTTACTGTCACCTGAGTTCCACCCAGTCACATGATCACCCAGCCACACCTGCTCATTAGGGCAAAGAACCGGTTGTTAAATTATTTGAATCCCACCATTGACCAAAGCACGCAATTAATAGGGCAACTATTCTAAAACTTTTACAAAGAAGGAATGTACATTTTAGCTCTAAATGAATTTATAAGTGAATATAAATGTTAAATGCAGCTATAACCAGAACTCTATTGTCAAGAAAAAATTCTTATACTATTTAGTTCTTTTTGTCATTTGCATTTAGAAGTTACTGCAGTTTAGTATCTTCAGGTTCAAAATTGCTCTAGGCTAGTCTGTGATTTAAAGCATCAAGCATTGAGATATCTTAGGAACTGAACAAATTATCATTCATCTGGTTTAATACCATTTTAACATTTGTTCAATTTCCTTGATTTCAGCAGAGTAACCACTAACTTGGTAATATGGCCTAGCTAAGAAAAGAATTTTCTTCAGAAAGAATCTCTCATAACAGAACCCATTAGGTCCCATTATATTAATAAAGTATAATTCTAACAGGCAAAACAATTCTGCTGTTATGCTCAGCTCTTGAAACACTCCAGCTTATCTAAAGGTTATACTGTGTATATAATGTTGTCCAGTGGTGGGATTCTAACTTTTAAACAACTGGTTCTGTGGACGTGGTTTAATTGGTGGGCCTGAGAAGGTAAGACCGATGGCAGGGGAGGGAGACCCACTCCAGACCCACTGCATTCAGCCAAAGGGCCTCAGGAGGACACATTTCCATGCACCTCTGCCCAAGCGCTCTGCCCTTCAGTTCCCAATGGGGCCAGTGCCTGGCAGTGACACTCCTGGTGGGCAGGTGAATGTCCCAGGGTTGCACATGTGTACCTCGCTGTATCCAGCAGAGCAGTGGCCTCAGCCCCAGTGCATCACTCTCCACCAAGGCCACCTGCTGGTCCAGAAATGGTGCATCATCACATTGTGGGTTGGATGAGGGACCCAAGGTGGAGGGGAAGGCAAACAGGTGGCAGCAGCCCAGAGGCTGTTGAGGTTCAGCTGGGTCTGAAAGGCAGCTGAGCCTCAACAGCTTCACCTGAAGTGGTCCTTCAGCCAAGCATGGCAGGCCTGGACCAGGTCTCTCTGCCCTGCCATCAGCCTTACTTTCACACCTTATCAGGCAACTGAGTGGCTGGAAAGCCAGGTACTCCCATACTCCACCCTGACCTGGCAGGCTGGCAATGGAGGGCCGGCTGGCAGAGGGGCAATATGGGCAGCACAGTATTGCAGTCCCTGGCCATCCCTGCCCACTGGCAACTGTAGCAGGTGAGGGTCAGCAGCTGTGGAGCATCCTGGAAAGGGTAAGATATGGGCAGGGGAGGGGCCCGAGCAGTGGTAGCTCAGCTCTGGCTTGTCTTTCCCCTCTGCCATCAGCCGCAGGAAAAAGGGAAGGGGAAATGGGAATTGGGGGTTGCAGCCAGCTGGGAAAGCCAAACCGCTTCCTAGTGCAGAAGTGCTGGCAAGGGTGGGCACGGGGGGGGGACT
>JAOYMU010000302.1:28321376-28333167 GCA_025802295.1 Psammodynastes pulverulentus | reverse complement strand
GAGATGGACCACGTGATCCGGACTCCGAAAAGGATCCGGAACGCAGTTCCGCCCCGTTCCCACAGAAAAAAAGCCCTTCCTCTGTTATTTCCTAAAGCAGCCATTTTTTCCATGTTTTCACTTTGGAGAGCTTACCAATTAAAGTTAATGCAATTCTGAAAGCATCCACACTGTTTTTTTCAGGCTAGCATGGACTGCTGAAAATATAGAGGCTGCTTTAATTAACATCAGACAAGATCTATGCTCACACTGGCATGAAGTCTAAAAGATATTTTCGGAATAATTTTCAATGTCTGCCCAGCCTTTCTAAATAGCGATTAGTGTGAATCAAAATAGTGTCCCAATATTGAAAGGGAACAGAAATCTTGAATTCTTCTCTGGTACTATCAATAAATCATTATCCATTATGGATATGATATACAGGTGCTGCACCATGAGTGACTTTGCTTTCTCTCTGCTTCTGAATACTAACTTTACTTCCTACAATTAGAGTTAACTTCTTAGACATTTACAAGAAGTTTCATACATAGAGGTAAGTTCTCTTCTTTCTTACAGTAGGTTGAAGGGAAGTGACTGCTAAATTTATTTAAATATACATTTTTGCTTGCTTAATAGAATTCAAATAATAGCCCTTTGAAATCATTATTCTGCTTTTCACATCTTTTTAGCATTGCTCATAAATATTTATAACAAGAACATTTGGAGCATTATTAATTCTTTCTAGAAATTCATCTTTATTTGTTATATCTTAAACATGTTCTGCTTTATATGATGTTTTCTAAATGCACAAATCAACCAATATAGTAGGAAAAACAATACATAGAAAGAATTTTTTTTTAATATATTCATGTCCAGGCATTCCGAGATGAAATCAGTGAAGGAATGGTTGGATACAAATATGTTCTAATAACAATGATAGTGGCAGTTTGATCTAAAACAGAGAAAAGAGCACTGAGAGTCATGAATAAGCCCAATGACATAATCTGAGACATGTGTAAACAGGAATGATATTCAGTGCCCTGAATAACTTTGCTACCAACTTTTTCAATCTAGGGAGGATTGAAATATTACTGTTTCAAGTGTAATATTAAAGATAGTAAACACAAATGACACTAAATTATTTTGATTTGTTTTGACTAGCAGGAATATGGATAGTCTAAGTCAGGTATGTCAAATTGGCAGCCCGCGGGCTGAATGTGTCATGCATGGGCCACGCTCACCCCAACTCTGTGAATGGGAAAAACTTTGTGAAACGTCATGTGATGGAAATGTGATTTGGCGAGGTAAAAAGAAAACTTTTTTATCACTAAGCTCCTTTTTCCACATAAAAATGTGGCTGGGGATTAATCTGAATTGTTTTTGACTATCCACAAATCAATAGAGCAACTGAGCATTTGTGTTTCTTTCCAGTACCTAAGTAGAGAGGCTTACCAGACACTCATTGCTTAGCTATTGGCCAGCAGCTGATGCCCCTTCCTTTATATTTACATTTCACATCTAAATATGTGAACTTTAAAAATATATTTGACTTTAATATATACTAGTATTTTTTGTCAGCAGAATGGCAAAGTTCTACTGCCTTCAGGCTCATTAACCTGGCATGATGGTTAGTCCTTGTGCAGCATGATATCATCTCTAATAACAGCATGTATTGCTTTTTGGATTTCAAGACAACTGAAGACTTCTGACAGTGGCTTATCTTGTTGATGTGCAGTTCGGTTACTGTCATTTTTAAACAGTGGCCAGTCTGCTTGTCAGTTCTGTTGTTCTTCTTAAAAGAACCTTTACGACTCCCTAATTCTGTGATTCCACTTTATTCAGTTTTGTGCAGGGTGAAACGTGTCAGCTTTGGATGAAATTGCCTGTGTCGTGTTACTACAATAAAATTGTTAGTGCAAGAAAATGTTGCCTTATGGGAGATGAAGTTGACTAATCTGGGGAATACAATGATCATATTTTCAATATCAAATAGATGTTAAAAATAATGTGGTCCAGAAAGTTTTTCTCAGGGTAAGTTAAATCTTAGCAAAGCTGAGAAACTTTTGTCCCATCATTCATGAAAATAAAATGGTAAAAAATTAAATGCTATAGGCAGCTACAATTGAAATGGATTTCCATTTTATATACAATATACATACACCTACAAACATGCATACAGGAGAAATAATTTCAGATCACCATAAAGAATCTTCAAAAACCTGGCTAGGCATTACTAATGAGAAACAAGAGACATACAAAAAGAAAGCAGCTTAGTAAGACATGAAGAGTAGGGAAATTTAAACAGCACCTATTCTGTGCAAATAAGGATACGATTGGCCTCATGAGAAACATATATACAGGTCAGAAAGCCACAGTATGGAAAGAACAGTGAAACAGACTAGCTCCAGTCTGGCAAAGGAATACAACAAGGCTTTGTTTATTCAATTTATATGCAGAATATGTATTAAAGGAAGCTGGATTGGAAGAAGATGAGTATGGTTTTAAAATTGGACAAATAAACATCTGTAACCTCTGCTATATTGATACACTATCCTGATAGGAAAAAATGCAAAGGATCTGCAAGCTCAGCTACTAAACGTCAAGGACCATAATGAAAAACATAAGATTACTAATAAATGCAAAGATGATCAAATTAATGATAATAGGTGGCACAACTAACCTTAGAATTGATAATAAAGATATCAAATGATCGATAGACTCTGATATTTAGGATGAATTATTGACAATAAATGAACAAGCAGTAAAGAAACAGCATTCAGTAGAGTAGCCATAAAGGCCTGGAAGAAGATATTTAAATATCATGGTGTCCATATCTAGAAAGATCAGGATTGTGCAAGCCATGGCATTTCTTGTAATACCATGGAAGTGAAACCTGCACTTTAAACTGCAGGATAGAAAAACAATTGACGAATGAAGACAAATATACGTATCCCAGGATAATGATGTAAGATCAAATTTGAGTTGTCCGCCAGGATCAGAGATGTACTATTTCCAAACTTTCGGACTCATGCTGGAATCCATCTTCATGGAAATTCTCTCTACTGGAATACCTGCTTTGGACTGTTCTGAGTCATGATTATGTGGTGCCTTCCTATTGGATGATTGGTGTGCTGATGGCTGACAATTGGCTGTCATTTCCTTGTGCTGCCAAGCAGCTCCTAATATTTGATAAGCTAATGGTAACTCAGCACACCTTTTAACTGACAAGGGGCCGTTTTACAAGCTTCAATCATTTTCCTGGCTATCTTTACATCTGCATTGTCAACTATCTTAGTAGCTGTGAAATTAAATGTATGACCTTGTTCATTGCAATGTGAGGCCACCAATGAGTTAAGGTCTTCAGAGAATTGATGATCTGGCACTGGAGAAAATATTGAGAAATAGCATAGATAGCATAGAAAACAAATCAATTATCATTGAACAAATCCATTCACAATTGTCACTTGACCAGATTCAAATTATCCTACTATGGACACATTGTATGAATATTCAGTTTTCTGGAAAAGGCTATAGTGCCAAGAAAGGTGGAAGGGAAGAACAAGACAAGTAGCAAGTTGAACGGACTCATTTACAATGACAATGAGTGCACCATTAGGTGACTTGAAACAGCAGGTTAGGTATAGATTGCCATGGAAAAAATCTATCTGGTGGCTAGGAGTTGAAAAAGATAGTGACTTATAATCAATGTCAAAGGTTATGATTATAGAGAGAAAAATCTTACTGGAGAGATTAACTTTTGAATGTTTTGTCATGCATATTATTAACATAGTTTTGAAAATGTGAAACTACCTTTCAATTATTTCCTATATATGTCAGAATTGTTTAGCCCAGATAGTTGCAGCAGCAAAAACTTCTAGCCCTTGAAAAGCCAACATATGCATAGTTGAATGAGTGTTTGTAGTACCTGTTTTTTAAGATACCTTGGCTAGTTGGAGTGCAATTAACCACACAGCAATAATGAATGTCAATCAGTCATTCTGCTCAAAATAGTAAGTTATTAATTTAAATATTGCAACATACGTTTCTATGGCAAACTATTTTGGCTACAGGAGACATTAATATGCTCAAATCTTTCTCCTTTGTATTTATAAGTTGTAATCATGAATATGACCATCTTTTCCTTTGTTGAGGCACAATGTAGTAGCTGACATTGTGCAATATACTGATACAGGCATAGTTCCTATTTTGTCAATGAAGCTTAGACATTAAATGTTCATTTGAACTGAATATGATGCAGTCCATATGGTAATTTCAAACATATGAGAACTATCAGTTCATTTCATGAAGCCTATAACAGAAGTTGCAGATGATGAGTTCTAGCTGCTGCAAATTTACTGGATTTTCAGTGTTGACCCGAGGTGAAAGGTTTTTGCCTCTAATTACTAATCTCTTATGGCTTTGGCTTCCCATCCCTCCCCAATGACCTCTGTTCCATTCACTAACTTCAGCTGTTGTGAAATGGCATATGACAAGAATTACTTAACTGAACGTCACCTTTTAAACTCAGCTGATTTCCCCATATGTTCCAGCACTGATAGAAAAAAGCTAATGTATCATATCACCCTACACAGTGCAGCTTTATGCATTTTTATTCTATCATAGATAAATTAAGAATGCTTTAAATTAAATCAGATTGGCCCTGAGTATAAAAAATTTATAGATAAGCTTTCCAGAACTGAATCAAGAAATGTTCAAATGATGCTATTTTTTAAAAAATAAATTTAATCAAACCATTGCTTTATCTCATCCTTACCTCAAGTAAATGATATTGAAATTGAGGTTATTTTTTCTGTTGATACTTTTCCGTTTACGGTAAGAATATAACTCTGTTTTTTTCTCCACCCTCCCATCTTTCTGATGTGAGTGGATGTTATATTGGAGTATCATTATAGAGTTTACACAGTGAGAAATAAGATTACATGGTTATTTAACTGCTCTTTCTTTGAGATACAAAGAAGCAAAGGTAATAATTACAGATGAGTAAAAGAAATCAGAATACCCTTTTCCTGGGATTTTCTTTTCTTTTGTAGAGAGAAGTTCACTGAAGATGAGCTCCAGCAAAAGTTTGGAAGAGTAAAAGGTGATCGACCTAGATTCAATCTTGTAACATTATCCTGGGACACATACATTTGCCTTCATTCATGAATTGTCTTTGGTTTAAATCTAGATATTTTTATTTCACATGCAGGCTTCTTATTCATAAGTACACACTCCAGTTTTGTATGGCTGTTAATAATGTTATTTTTAGTTCTGTGTAAAACTAAATCTGCAATATTTTTCTTTTAACAGACTATATTCTAAATAGAATTTGCTTTTATCTTTTCTTTATAAGAAAGGTAAGTAAAAATAAGAATTTCAATGAAAATTTTAGGGGTTTTATGGTTTTACATTTATTTAATTAGAAGATGGCCAAGAGATGTACAGTATGTGATCATCCTGTCTTTCACTGTACAACTCTCTCTTCAGTGATTTGCAGCATTTCTTCTTTTCTTACTTCGGTGAATATCAGGGAAAGGCATCCTATGGAAACTGTTTCTATTTGGCTCCAGATTTGAGATATGTGTAGACAAGGAGACTTCAGATTGATAGAAAGAAAATAATAGTATCAGCCATAAGCACTTCTTACATCCAGCAGTAAGGTTATGTCAGGTATATCTTTAAGAGAATTTGGGGAAAAAAAGAAGTCAAATCAGAAGTGGTATTCAGCAGGTTCTGACCAGTTCTGGAGAACCAGTAACGTAAATTTTGAGTAGTTCGGGGAACCGGTAGTAACTTCTCCCAGGAGTGGGGAGGGAATGGAGATTTTTACAGTATCCTTCCCCTGGACTGGGGAGGGAATGGAAATTTTGTAGTATCTTTCCCCTGCCAATGCCCACAAAGCCACGCCCACCAAGCCATGACATGCCCAAGGCATGCCCACAGAACTGGTAGTAAAACAAATTGAATCCCACCACTGAGCCAAATATCCTGAAGTGGAAAAGGAGAAGCTTCTCACACAGTGAAATGAAGCTTTAAAATATGGCAAGCGTATTTAAATACAGGCTTCATTTTTATTTCATTAGACTAGTCCTTAATATTTTGGCTAAGGTTATATAAAATGGAAATCCTTTGCCTTCCTATTATAAGCAGTATTCCAATAGGACTAATCAATTGGATGCTATATTTTTTTCTAATGGATTATGGAGATAATTATTCTCTCTTTCTCATTCACTCTTTGATAGCATGTTTGATTTTCTCACCCTTTTCCACATTCAATTTTTCTCTCCCTCTTCCTTTTCATAAAACATGCTGGAAAGGAAAAAGCAGATTGCTTTTACCAGCAGTCTACAATTGACAAAAAGCTTTTGACCAAAGGCTGCAAAAAATTACACCTCGGGCTTTGTGCACTGCTCTGTAGCTCATCCTGAGGTATATTAACAAAAGTACACCTTGATTTATGTGTTTCTTTCCTACCCTTAATGAAAAAAACCCAGATTAAACCAAAATAGTTAAAGCAAACCAAAAACAAAAGATATTTCAGCAACAACAGTTGATTTGTAGTTCTTATTTAAATTGTATTCAGTGAAGAATTTAGCCCAAATAAAAATCAGAACTCAGACATGTCTATTACTGCCTCAAAACTCTAGAACTCAGTTCTGTTAATCTAGTTTTTCTCATTTCAGAAAAAGCCAGAAAGTATTTTCTTCAGAATGTCTTTTTATTCTTCCATTGCTATATTAGTTTTTCTGGGAATGATTGATACTGCTACAAAATAAAAAACCAGGAAATAGCAATAGCTAGAAACATTCTTGAAAATAATAACATCTAGAAAGTACTAAGCAACTACTTCCTCTAATATTATACTATGACTATATAAACTGAATAGTTTTTTTCAGTAAATTTAAAATAATGATTTTAAAAATGCATTAAGGTCATTTGTAACTAACTGGTCATTTTGAGACAATTACAGTTGATAGCCAAAGAAACAAAGCATACACTCTCTCATACCGAAAGAAGAATTTTTTTGTCTGAGAAATTTGCTGAAGTGGACTTCAAACTGGAGGTAGTGCCCCAGATTGATAATATGAACTGGTGATAAAATCCCAAATTCAATAGAATATCTTGTAATGAGGGCAGAAAAAATATACTATACAGTCTGGGAAAAATGGTATGTCTGGTTAGATAACAGAAAGAAAATACAACATAAAAGTAGAGTTGTTAAAGTATAATTGTAAATAGTGTATGTATGTACACACACACACACACACACACACACACACACACACGCACAGACATATGTCTTGGCGTATTTGAGTCTTTTCCTGTGTAAGATTGAGCATGTCTTGGTGATGTTTCGATGAGGTCCCACTTGTCATCTTCAGGCTGGTGCTTGCGGCTTCATGCTTGTGCGAGTAAAGCATGATCAGAGCTGCCGTCTCTCTATAAATACTGGTGGGGAGGTATGGAGTACTGGCTTTGTTGCCATGAGTGGGGTGTTGTGTTGTGTTGTTGTATCTTGATTGGTTGATAAAGTTGATGTTCGTGGATTAGTCGGCTGTTTCGTGACATCCTGTGTGGGCGTGGTTCTTGTGTGTCCATTAGTCTTTTGTGTTGTAATGACCTGTGTAATGGGGTGTGTGGTAACACACTGAGTGCTAGTATTGTGGCATCCTGATTCTTATGCTGCAACCTCCTGGGTTTTACGATGTAGTGTCCTGGGCGGATGGCTGTGCTACAACATTATGACATTTGGTTTGTCTCTGGGTTTGAGATCTAGCTCTGTGTTCATAACGTGTGTCAATTTGCTTTGTGTGGGGATTGGAGGGGTGTAGCGGCTGAGGATTTATTCATGGTCAGGCTTCTGGATAGTCATTGCATTTCATCTATGGGATGGGTGTGGGTTTGAATCTGGTGAGGGTGGCTGGTAGTGTCATGTGTTATTTTGGGTTCGATGTCAATTTTCATGGCTGGGACTCGTTTGTTGACTAGAGCTAATTTCAGAAGAGAAACCTCACACAAGACAGACACACACAGCAACACACTCTGCAGACTAGAAAAACACAGAAGCCCAACCCCCCTCCACAGCAACTGATGAAACAAACAGTACATAACATATCAGACAGGACCCTCACCATAGCAGAAACCAATGTCCTTTCAAAAGGATTCAACTTTGCAGTCGCCCCCAAATGCATCCCCACTGAAAACATCATATGCGGAGTCGAAACGAGCCTAAACAAAATCAACCCAGATGAAGCCAAGAAAATCAGACTGGAATTTACCAACGTCCTCTGCTCCAGCAATCCACCCAGAAGCAACTTACATAAAGAAGAACAAAAAGCACTCACCATAACAAAAAGACCATAACATAATCATTCTCCCAGCAGACAAAGGTAATGCCACAGTAGTGATGAAAACATCTGACTACCAAGCCAAACTATCCAACCTACTCCAAGATCCCACTTACAAACCTCTAGACACAGACCCCACCACCTACCTGGAAAAAACCACTAAATCCAAAATAAAAGCCTCTCCCATTAGTGAAGAGATCCAGCAAAAAATCATCCCTAGAGAGAAATCATCCAGATGTCCCAACCTCTATGGCCTCCCCAAGATACACAAAGAAGGAACACCACTCAGACCCATAGTCAGCTCCATAGGCTCACCCCTACAGAATCTTGCCATTCTGGCCAAACAACTTCAACACTACATAGAATCCATCACCTCACACATACAAAACTCATTCCACTTCATAGAAACAATAAAGAAACAACCTACTCGTGAGTTTCGACATCATGTCCTTCTTCACCCAAGTGCCTATTACAGAAGCATTGACAGCCATCCAGAACAAATACACCCCCCAAGCACATCCTAGATGTGACCAACCACTGCCTAACCAACACATACTTCATCCACAATGGACAAAGATACAAATAAATAGAAGGTGCACCCATGGGATCACCCCTCTCACCCATCATTGCAAACCTATACATGGAACACTTTGAAACTAACGCTTTAGACAAATCGGAACACAAATCCAAACTCTGGCTTAGATATGTAGATGACACTTTCATAATTTGACCACAAGGAAAGAAAAAAACTGAACAACTTCCTCACACATCTCAACAGCCTACACCACAGAATACAATTTTCTATGGAAATAGAAGCTAACAACCAACTCTCTTTCTAGACTTCCTAATCTACAGAAAATGGCTGCCTAGGACATACCATATACCAGAAAAAAACACACACTTAACCGCTACCTAAACGCACAATCACACCACCACCCTGTTCAGATCAACTCTGTAGCCAAGACCCTCATCTCCAGAACCAAACGCCTAGCTGACAAAGACCACCTGAAAACTGAATTGCACACTCTCACAAACATATTAATCTCCAATGGATACCAAAGAAACACAATTACCAACCTAATCCAACGGGAGACACAGCCCAAAAACCAAGATACAGAACAAAACAATGGCATTGCCCTCCTCCCTTACATCAAAGGCACCACAGATAAAATCAGCAAAATTTTCCACAAACACAATATCAAGACAGCCTTCTGCACTGACCAAAAAATAGCCAACATCCTAAGAAACCCCAAAGACAAGACCCAGCCAGAAAACCAAGGAGTCTATGAAATACCATGCAAAATCTGCCCAGCCACATACATTGGACAAACTTAGAGGAGAATAAATGCACGCATCGCAAAACACAAGAATGCAGTAAGAAAAGAAGAAAAAAACTCAGCCCTTTTCCAACACCTTAAAGCAACAGGACATAAAATTGATTTTGAAGGAACCAAATTAATCGCCAAAACAGAACACTCCAACAACAGAATAATCATGGAAGCCAACGAAATAGAGAAACACCCCCATAACATGAATAAACATGATGACACCTCCTGCCTACCAGACATCTGGAAATTAGCCCTAGTCAGCAATTGAGTCCTAGCCATGAAAATTGACACCGAACCCAAGATAACACATGACACCACCACCCACCGTCACCAGATTCAAACCCAAACCAATCCCATGGACGAAATACAATGACCATCCAGAAGCCTGACTGTGACTACATTCTCAGCCACTACACCCCCCTCCAATCACCACACAAAACAAACTGACACACAACATGAACACAGGGCTGGACCTCAAACCTGGAGCCAAACCAAGACCCTTAATGTTGCAGCGCAGCCATCTGCCCAGGACACTGCATTGCAAAACCCAGGGGGTTGCAACACTCAGGATGCCACAACATAGCCACATACCCAGTATGTTGCAGCACAGGACTCAGGATGCCACAATACTAGTGTTAGGTCGGGTATAGAGAGGCAGGACGCGAGTAGTGCGGGTAACTTGTTTTATTGCAAATCCAACAACAACTGTGAAACCGCGGCCAGCGCCGGTTTATATATGCGGCGCTGTCCAACTCTTCAGCCACTGACAGCTCTTTATTTTTCCCGCTTTCGCGGCTGAGCCAGTGAGCAGCGCTCCCTGGGAGCCCTGCTCATTGGCTCCATATTTAACTATATACATAACAACTAGCACTCAGGATGTGACCACACAACCCATTCCCCAGGTCATTACAGCACAAAAAACTAATGAGCACTCAGGAAGCCACAGTACTAGAGCTCAGGATGTTACCACACAGCCCATTACCTCCCCACCAGTATTTATAGAGAATGGCAGCTCCGATCACACTTTGCTCACAGAGGCATGAAGCCGCAAGCCCCAGCCTGAAGATGACGAGTGGGACCTCGTCGAAACATCACCAAGAATATTATATTTGAAAGTATGATTTCCTTATAACAATAATTGAATTTCTCTTTTAATCATAAATGAATAAAAAGGTTATGAAGTGTCTCATTACAAATGAATCTTTTGTAAAACAAATACAAAGTATGTGCAATGAAGCAATTTTTTATTCTATTTCAAGTATTAATGTTAAATTGTCAGCCATGCATTATTTAAATAAGCAAATTGAACACCACTGTATTTTTTTCATTAAGGCATCATTATTTCTAGACCAGGTGCAGACCTACTGATAAAATAACAAATTATTAGGTAATTTTCATCGAGATGCAATCTGGTTTCCTGAAGTTATAGATTTATTTCTTGTTATAAATAACTGGTTTTAGTGTGATCCAACTACTGGTGTTCTAGCATTAAAAATTGGATGTCAATATTTAGCTAAGCGTAGAATATAGAGTATGGTAGGTATCTTATTTTTCTTTTGTTATGTAACTGTTTTGACCAGGAGGATTTTTACAACTCAGGATGAAAGAGCAAGCTGAGGCATTCCTTAATATTCTAGCAGATAAACACTGATTGCTCAAGAAGTATGTTATGATTGGCTTCTGAAAGCACTCTAGACTTACAAAGAATTGCACATGTCAATTCAGTTGTGTCTTGATTCTCATAAATGAATTGAACAGCTTCCTCCAGACTTGCTACATTTGATTGTGAAATCAAAAGGCTTCTACAAGATAAGGTTGGACAACTGTAAATGCTCTTGGATTATTCTAGAGTCAACCAAAGAAAAAGACAAACAAAAAACACAATCTGCAGAAATTATCTGCCCGAAGCATATACTCTTAATTTTTTAATGGAAGATTATTTACAGCTGTTTGTAACCAAGTGTGACTGCTGTATCATAGATACATTTCTATCCAACAGAGCCAAATGTCTGCAGAATGGACTCAGAAGCATTCAGGGTCTGGGATCCCTGGAAGAACTTCTCTCACTTTGATAGACTGAAATCCATAAGCAATTGGTTTACCCAGGGCTTTTTTTCGCAGAGAAAAGGTGGTGGA